>CAXIEQ010000187.1:5000-10640 GCA_964023945.1 Ectemnius cavifrons
TCCCTGCGGCGAGATGCCGCGGGATTCAGTGCTGGGCTCTTTCCTGTTCGCTCGCCGCTACTAAGGAAATCCTGGTTAGTTTCTTTTCCTCCGCTTAGTAATATGCTTAAATTCAGCGGGTGATCTCGCCTACTCTGAGGTCGTCTTTCTCTATAATATATATCTCTCCTCTTTGAACGTCGGGGGGCGTTAAAAAAAAGAATTAACGCGCGAAGGCAGGAGAAAAAAAAAGAGTTTGAAACCACGATGAACGACGCTAAGGGCGAAGAAAGCGCAAACGGGATGCCTGCCAGAGCAGCGCGTGCTGTCGCCGCTGTCCAGTGGGGCGTGCTGTCTGCGTGTGTCGGAGGTGTAGCGTTCCCGCCGCGCGTATAGCTCCATAACCCTCTCTCGTTGTGTGCTCGAACACGCTCGGTGCACCCGGTTTTCGGTTCAACGTCTGTCCTCTCACCTGCGCGCAATGGCGGCTTCAGGGACTCGACGACCGGGGTGAGCGCGCGGCACACGAGAGTATGTATGGTGCGCGGGGGCCTGCTAGCGGAACAGCTGGCTGCCAACAACACATTAAAGAGTAGTGAGCGCGTGGCACGTGCTCCGTAATTCGCGCGTGGCTTGGAGTCGCGCAAGGGGGCGAGAGAGGTGGTAGTGCTCGGTCCAGAAGAGCAGAGGTGTGGCCGTCGCGCCGCGTCGCGCCAATCGTACACCCACGGTTTTCCGGCGTACGGCGCGTTCGCCGTGGCTCGCCTCTGTTAATCCGTGAGGAAACTGGTCGCGCGCGTCGCTTACCGGCGGCACACTACCTCTCCGCATCTACCGATGACCACTGACTACTCCTTCAGTCTCTCTCCGTCTCCCCGAGCGCTCCTCCGCACGCGCAAAACGGCACGGCACTCTCACACACTCGGTTGTGGCGCCCTGCTCCCTCCCTCCTCGCTATCATCATCACCTGACACCTTGCGGCAACAACAACTGTTGCGCTCTCTGTGTGTCATCTGCTCGTTTGCTTCGATTGCTTTCTCTCCCTTTCTGCGTCCGTGTACGACTGTCTCTCTCCCTTCTCCATATCCTTTCTCCCACCTTTGTCAAAGAAAAGTGTTCTCAGACTTTGTCGTTCGTTTAAAGCGACGTCGGGAGCGCGGCCCGGTCACCCGCTTTGGGTGACTCCGTGAGTACCGCGGCATCGTCCGACGAGCGCTCAATCCATCGCTCGTACGCGTGTGTTTCGTATATACACACAATGTGCACCGAACGCAGCGCGAGTCCCGCAGCGTCGCGGCACAACAATCCGACCGCCGTCAAGCACACGCGACAGACGCGGCACTTCGACGCGTGCAAGCGCCGCCGCCGCCTCTTGGTTCCCACGAAGAGGGCGTCGTTCGAGCGCGTCGCTAAGAGGGCACCCGAAGAAGCATCACGCTGACCGCGAAGCGGCCCCCCCACTGATTGGGTAGGGCGCGCGACGCGCGCGGCTTCCATACAAGGTGCGACACTCTTTCTGCGACGCGCGACGCCGTACGAGAGACCAGGCGGTCAGCAAAGCGCGAGCGGTGCGTGTCTGTGCGCAATCGTCTTTCTATCGGTGTGTGCATCGGGCGCGCGTGTGCGCTTGCTGCTATGTGGGGCGCGCGCGTGGTGCGTGTGTTGTTACGGCACGCGCAAGCAGTCTTTTGTTTAAGAGAACGACCCTCAGCCAGGCGTGGTCCGGGAATTGTTTCCGTGGACCGCAATGTGCGTTCGAAATGTCGATGTTCATGTGTCCTGCAGTTCACACGTTGACGCGCAATTAGCTGCGTTCTTCATCGACCCACGAGCCAAGTGATCCACCGTTCAGGGTAATCGTTTTTGTATTTTTCATTTGTGTATGATATTTTCTGTCTCTCTCGCTCTTCGAAAGTTTTTCTCTCGGTTTCGAAAGCCCGAGGCCCGCGAGCGTCCGACCCGCGCAACAGGAAGGCACCCACGAACGCCACCACCTCCGTCTCCCCTGTGATGGGGCGGCCTGAGGCTATGGCACCACGTTTTTCCTCCCGAAGGAGGAAAAAAAAAATCGAGAGAGGTGGTGGGTGGGCCCCGCATCGGAGGCCTCCTGCACCACCACCGCCGCACGGCGACCCACGCACGCGCGCTGTTAACGCGCGCGCGAGGGCCGGGCGAACACTTCATTGAAAAACCTCGGGGGATCGTCGACGGGGTAATACTCCCCCGATACGGGACTAGATCCGCCCTCTCGCGCAGCGTCGGCAGGAGAGCTTCCGCTCCCTCCCGACAGCACCATCGCGTAGGTTACACCGGTTGTTGGTTCTTCCACACAACCGCCGTGTGCTCGGCGCCTCTCTCTTGAGTGAAATTGCGCTTGCGACGAGAGTTTAAAGAGGGGGAGGAGAGAGAGAGAAAGAGAGAGAGCGCGAGCGCTCCGCGATCCCGTGGGTACTCGTCGTCAGCGCGCAAGACGCGCGAGGCGCCGCTCTGCTTCGTCTCGTGTAGTCTGCCGAGGCAGTCCGAGATACAGAGTCGACCGCCCTCGTCGTCTTCTGCGTCGCGTCGTGACGGACACGTTCGCGCGGCAACGCTACTTGCAGCTCTCCTCCTCTTTTTTTCGCCTCTCTTCTCTCGCACACTCCCCTCTTCTGTTCTCTCGCCGTGTATATCTCTCTGTGCAAATATGTCTCTCACAATAGCAAATATTATGTCTCTCCTTGCTTTTCCTTCCCTCCTTTCTCTCCTCCTCTCTTCTCTTCTGTGTGTGGCAGCAACGACGGGGCGAAGCCGCGGCGTGGTAACCGGCGGATCTATCGCCCGTGTCGCTCCACTCTCTCTTATTATTTTGCTAGCATATCTTTGCGTATTTTGCATATATACGTTAATGATCCTTCCGCAGGTTCACCTACGGAAACCTTGTTACGACTTTTACTTCCTCTAAATGATCAAGTTTGGTCATCTTCCCGGCAACATCGGTAATGCCGCGAAGCATTGCCGCGCACCAGTCCGAAGACCTCACTAAATCATTCAATCGGTAGTAGCGACGGGCGGTGTGTACAAAGGGCAGGGACGTAATCAACGCGAGCTTATGACTCGCGCTTACTGGGAATTCCTCGTTCATGGGGAATAATTGCAAGCCCCAATCCCTAGCACGAAGGAGGTTCAGCGGGTTACCCGGGCCTTTCGGCCAGGGAAAACACGCTGATTCCTTCAGTGTAGCGCGCGTGCGGCCCAGAACATCTAAGGGCATCACAGACCTGTTATTGCTCAATCTCGTGCGGCTAGAAGCCGCCTGTCCCTCTAAGAAGATTTGTTGTTACGTTGGTAGTAAAAACCGCCCGACCGAAGCCGAGGGCCTTCGAGATACCATAAAGTACGCCTATTTAGCAGGCTAGAGTCTCGTTCGTTATCGGAATTAACCAGACAAATCGCTCCACCAACTAAGAACGGCCATGCACCACCACCCACCGAATCAAGAAAGAGCTGTCAATCTGTCAATCCTTCCGGTGTCCGGGCCTGGTGAGGTTTCCCGTGTTGAGTCAAATTAAGCCGCAGGCTCCACTCCTGGTGGTGCCCTTCCGTCAATTCCTTTAAGTTTCAGCTTTGCAACCATACTTCCCCCGGAACCCAAAAGCTTTGGTTTCCCGGAAGCTGCCCGCCGAGTCATCGGAGGAACTTCGGCGGATCGCTAGCTGGCATCGTTTATGGTTAGAACTAGGGCGGTATCTGATCGCCTTCGAACCTCTAACTTTCGTTCTTGATTAATGAAAACATTTTTGGCAAATGCTTTCGCTTCTGTCCGTCTTGCGACGATCCAAGAATTTCACCTCTAACGTCGCAATACGAATGCCCCCATCTGTCCCTATTAATCATTACCTCGGGGTTCCGAAAACCAACAAAATAGAACCGAGGTCCTATTCCATTATTCCATGCACACAGTATTCAGGCGAAAGTAGCCTGCTTTGAGCACTCTAATTTGTTCAAAGTAAACGTACCGGCCCAACGCGACACTCAGTGAAGAGCACCGCGACGGGATTATTAGTTGGACCGCCCCCAAAAGAGCTAAGTCCACCGGTAGGACGCCCCACACGATGTCAGTTAAACACCGCGAGCGGTGAACCGACACTGTGGAACACAGATTCAACTACGAGCTTTTTAACCGCAACAACTTTAATATACGCTATTGGAGCTGGAATTACCGCGGCTGCTGGCACCAGACTTGCCCTCCAATGGATCCTCGTTAAAGGATTTAAAGTGTACTCATTCCGATTGCGGGGCCTCATAAGAGTCCCGCATCGTTATTTTTCGTCACTACCTCCCCGTGCCGGGAGTGGGTAATTTGCGCGCCTGCTGCCTTCCTTGGATGTGGTAGCCGTTTCTCAGGCTCCCTCTCCGGAATCGAACCCTGATTCCCCGTTACCCGTTACAACCATGGTAGGCGCAGAACCTACCATCGACAGTTGATAAGGCAGACATTTGAAAGATGCGTCGCCGGTGCTAGAAGACCGTGCGATCAGCACAAAGTTATTCAGAGTCACCAAAGCAAACGGCGGACGTACCACGAGGGCCCGCCACCGATTGGTTTTGATCTAATAAAAGCGTTCCTCCCATCTCTGGTCGGAACTCAAGTTTGCATGTATTAGCTCTAGAATTACCACAGTTATCCAAGTAAGTGTGTGTACGATCTAAGGAACCATAACTGATTTAATGAGCCATTCGCGGTTTCACCTTAATTCGGCATGTACTGAGACATGCATGGCTTAATCTTTGAGACAAGCATATGACTACTGGCAGGATCAACCAGGGAGCTTCGTGTCCGAGACCACGCGACGAGCCCGCTCCGGAGGAAGAAAGCCCCGCTCTTCTCTCTTTTAGAGAGTCGATAAAGGCTCGTACGTCCCTCCTTCGCAAGCACGCGCGAGTGTTTCTCATAGAGTGACACACAACGATAGTGTTCGCTCCTTCGCCGGCGGCACTGCGTACAGACCGACCGGCTAAACACTTCGTATAAATTCTCTCTCTCATATAAAAGTAGACCTCAGGGGCCTGAAACCCGTGGGGGGCACGGTCTGCTGCGGCGCTATCCGTGCGTGGTGAGTTTGTATAGCCAGATATTCTTCACTGCGCTCTCACCCTCGATTTTCCCTTTCCTGTAGTATATTACTACTACGTGTATTCGTTGCTTCTTTCCCCACGAGAAACAGGTTAGCGTGTGCGACATCGCCGTTGGTGGTGTTACCCACTCGAAACGACTTATCCTCCAGTACTCCGCAGAGAACGAGGGCAGCGCGCGAAATGGAACTAATACGATTCCAGGGCACTCGCGCTCTTTGTGCCGCCCTCCTTCCACCGCAGGACCGGTCATATGGTTCGTTCATGATCTCAGCGAGAGTCAGTGAGGGACTGCTTCTTTCTTTCTTTCTGATACCTCTCTCTTTCTCCTCCGTCACTCTCAATAACAATTTTCCGCTCACTACTCTCCCCGACGACTAGCTCTCTCCTCTCTTTCTTCGTCGTGACCAAATATATTACAGTATAGTAATACACTGGTTTCGTCCTTCTATATGATAAAAGGAAACTCAACCACCACCCGCCTTCCCAAAGGTGTATGTGGATTGTAGTAAAACGCTCGGATATAATAAACCGAGAGTCGATGCTCAG
>CAXIEQ010000188.1:0-17725 GCA_964023945.1 Ectemnius cavifrons
TCACCTCTCGGAGTAAGCCGTGGCAACTTTACTCCTCTCGGAGTAAGCCGTGGCAACTTTTCTCCTCTCGGAGTAAGTCGTGGCGAAAGCAAGACGCCGCTGGTACTTGGAAAAATATCTCTCACCTCTCGGAGTAAGCCGTGGCAACTTTACTCCTCTCGGAGTAAGTCGCGGCGAAGTTTCACCTCTCGGAGTAAGTCGTGGCGAAGTTTCACCTCTCGGAGTAAGCCGTGGCAACTTTTCTCCTCTCGGAGTAAGTCGTGGCGAAAGCAAGACGCCGCTGGTACTTGGAAAAATATCTCTCACCTCTCGGAGTAAGTCGCGGCGAAGTTTCACCTCTCGGAGTAAGTCGTGGCGAATTCTCACCTCTCGGAGTAAGCCGTGGCAACTTTTCTCCTCTCGGAGTAAGTCGCGGCGAAGTTTCACCTCTCGGAGTAAGTCGCGGCAAATTCTCACCTCTCGGAGTAAGCCGTGGCAACTTTTCTCCTCTCGCAGTAAGTCGTGGCGGAAGCAAGACGCCGCTGGTACTTGGAAAAATATCTCTCACCTCTCGGAGTAAGTCGTGGCGAATTCTCACCTCTCGGAGTAAGTCGCGGCAAATTCTCACCTCTCGGAGTAAGCCGTGGCAACTTTTCTCCTCTCGGAGTAAGTCGTGGCGAAAGCAAGACGCCGCTGGTACTTGGAAAAATATCTCTCACCTCTCGGAGTAAGTCGCGACGAAGTTTCACCTCTCGGAGTAAGTCGTGGCGAATTCTCACCTCTCGGAGTAAGCCGTGGCAACTTTTCTCCTCTCGGAGTAAGTCGTGGCGAATTCTCACCTCTCGGAGTAAGCCGTGGCAACTTTTCTCCTCTCGGAGTAAGTCGCGGCGAAGTTTCACCTCTCGGAGTAAGTCGCGGCGAATTCTCACCTCTCGGAGTAAGCCGTGGCAACTTTTCACCTCTCGGAGTAAGCCGTGGCAACTTTTCTCCTCTCGCAGTAAGTCGTGGCGAAAGCAAGACGCCGCTGGTACTTGGAAAAATATCTCTCACCTCTCGGAGTAAGTCGTGGCGAATTCTCACCTCTCGGAGTAAGTCGTGGCGAATTCTCACCTCTCGGAGTAAGCCGTGGCAACTTTTCTCCTCTCGGAGTAAGTCGTGGCGAAGTTTCACCTCTCGGAGTAAGTCGCGGCGAATTCTCACCTCTCGGAGTAAGTCGTGGCGAATTCTCTCCTCTCGCAGTAAGTCGTGGCGAAAGCAAGACGCCGCTGGTACTTGGAAAAATATCTCTCACCCCTCGGAGTAAGTCGTGGCGAAGTTTCACCTCTCGGAGTAAGTCGCGGCGAATTCTCACCTCTCGGAGTAAGTCGTGGCGAATTCTCACCTCTCGGAGTAAGCCGTGGCAACTTTTCTCCTCTCGGAGTAAGTCGCGGCGAAGTTTCACCTCTCGGAGTAAGTCGTGGCGAATTCTCACCTCTCGGAGTAAGCCGTGGCAAGTTTTCTCCTCTCGGAGTAAGTCGTGGCGAAAGCAAGACGCCGCTGGTACTTGGAAAAATATCTCTCACCTCTCGGAGTAAGTCGTGGCGAATTCTCACCTCTCGGAGTAAGTCGCGGCGAATTCTCACCTCTCGGAGTAAGCCGTGGCAACTTTACTCCTCTCGGAGTAAGCCGTGGCAACTTTTCTCCTCTCGGAGTAAGTCGTGGCGAAAGCAAGACGCCGCTGGTACTTGGAAAAATATCTCTCACCTCTCGGAGTAAGCCGTGGCAACTTTACTCCTCTCGGAGTAAGTCGCGGCGAAGTTTCACCTCTCGGAGTAAGTCGTGGCGAAGTTTCACCTCTCGGAGTAAGCCGTGGCAACTTTTCTCCTCTCGGAGTAAGTCGTGGCGAAAGCAAGACGCCGCTGGTACTTGGAAAAATATCTCTCACCTCTCGGAGTAAGTCGCGGCGAAGTTTCACCTCTCGGAGTAAGTCGTGGCGAATTCTCACCTCTCGGAGTAAGCCGTGGCAACTTTTCTCCTCTCGGAGTAAGTCGCGGCGAAGTTTCACCTCTCGGAGTAAGTCGCGGCAAATTCTCACCTCTCGGAGTAAGCCGTGGCAACTTTTCTCCTCTCGCAGTAAGTCGTGGCGGAAGCAAGACGCCGCTGGTACTTGGAAAAATATCTCTCACCTCTCGGAGTAAGTCGTGGCGAATTCTCACCTCTCGGAGTAAGTCGCGGCAAATTCTCACCTCTCGGAGTAAGCCGTGGCAACTTTTCTCCTCTCGGAGTAAGTCGTGGCGAAAGCAAGACGCCGCTGGTACTTGGAAAAATATCTCTCACCTCTCGGAGTAAGTCGCGACGAAGTTTCACCTCTCGGAGTAAGTCGTGGCGAATTCTCACCTCTCGGAGTAAGCCGTGGCAACTTTTCTCCTCTCGGAGTAAGTCGTGGCGAATTCTCACCTCTCGGAGTAAGCCGTGGCAACTTTTCTCCTCTCGGAGTAAGTCGCGGCGAAGTTTCACCTCTCGGAGTAAGTCGCGGCGAATTCTCACCTCTCGGAGTAAGCCGTGGCAACTTTTCACCTCTCGGAGTAAGCCGTGGCAACTTTTCTCCTCTCGCAGTAAGTCGTGGCGAAAGCAAGACGCCGCTGGTACTTGGAAAAATATCTCTCACCTCTCGGAGTAAGTCGTGGCGAATTCTCACCTCTCGGAGTAAGTCGTGGCGAATTCTCACCTCTCGGAGTAAGCCGTGGCAACTTTTCTCCTCTCGGAGTAAGTCGTGGCGAAAGCAAGACGCCGCTGGTACTTGGAAAAATATCTCTCACCTCTCGGAGTAAGCCGTGGCAACTTTTCTCCTCTCGGAGTAAGTCGCGGCGAAGTTTCACCTCTCGGAGTAAGTCGCGGCAAATTCTCACCTCTCGGAGTAAGCCGTGGCAACTTTTCTCCTCTAGGAGTAAGTCGTGGCGAAAGCAAGACGCCGCTGGTACTTGGAAAAATTCTCTCACCTCTCGGAGTAAGTCGCGGCGAAGTTTCACCTCTCGGAGTAAGTCGTGGCGAATTCTCACCTCTCGGAGTAAGCCGTGGCAAGTTTTCTCCTCTCGGAGTAAGTCGTGGCGAAAGCAAGACGCCGCTGGTACTTGGAAAAATATCTCTCACCTCTCGGAGTAAGTCGTGGCGAATTCTCACCTCTCGGAGTAAGTCGCGGCGAATTCTCACCTCTCGGAGTAAGCCGTGGCAACTTTACTCCTCTCGGAGTAAGCCGTGGCAACTTTTCTCCTCTCGGAGTAAGTCGTGGCGAAAGCAAGACGCCGCTGGTACTTGGAAAAATATCTCTCACCTCTCGGAGTAAGCCGT
Organism: Ectemnius cavifrons; assembly: GCA_964023945.1. NCBI lineage: Eukaryota > Metazoa > Arthropoda > Insecta > Hymenoptera > Crabronidae > Ectemnius > Ectemnius cavifrons. Next base: position 3,307 of record CAXIEQ010000188.1, read on the forward strand.
GGCAACTTTACTCCTCTCGGAGTAAGTCGCGGCGAAGTTTCACCTCTCGGAGTAAGTCGTGGCGAAGTTTCACCTCTCGGAGTAAGCCGTGGCAACTTTTCTCCTCTCGGAGTAAGTCGTGGCGAAAGCAAGACGCCGCTGGTACTTGGAAAAATATCTCTCACCTCTCGGAGTAAGTCGCGGCGAAGTTTCACCTCTCGGAGTAAGTCGTGGCGAATTCTCACCTCTCGGAGTAAGCCGTGGCAACTTTTCTCCTCTCGGAGTAAGTCGCGGCGAAGTTTCACCTCTCGGAGTAAGTCGCGGCAAATTCTCACCTCTCGGAGTAAGCCGTGGCAACTTTTCTCCTCTCGCAGTAAGTCGTGGCGGAAGCAAGACGCCGCTGGTACTTGGAAAAATATCTCTCACCTCTCGGAGTAAGTCGTGGCGAATTCTCACCTCTCGGAGTAAGTCGCGGCAAATTCTCACCTCTCGGAGTAAGCCGTGGCAACTTTTCTCCTCTCGGAGTAAGTCGTGGCGAAAGCAAGACGCCGCTGGTACTTGGAAAAATATCTCTCACCTCTCGGAGTAAGTCGCGACGAAGTTTCACCTCTCGGAGTAAGTCGTGGCGAATTCTCACCTCTCGGAGTAAGCCGTGGCAACTTTTCTCCTCTCGGAGTAAGTCGTGGCGAATTCTCACCTCTCGGAGTAAGCCGTGGCAACTTTTCTCCTCTCGGAGTAAGTCGCGGCGAAGTTTCACCTCTCGGAGTAAGTCGCGGCGAATTCTCACCTCTCGGAGTAAGCCGTGGCAACTTTTCACCTCTCGGAGTAAGCCGTGGCAACTTTTCTCCTCTCGCAGTAAGTCGTGGCGAAAGCAAGACGCCGCTGGTACTTGGAAAAATATCTCTCACCTCTCGGAGTAAGTCGTGGCGAATTCTCACCTCTCGGAGTAAGTCGTGGCGAATTCTCACCTCTCGGAGTAAGCCGTGGCAACTTTTCTCCTCTCGGAGTAAGTCGTGGCGAAGTTTCACCTCTCGGAGTAAGTCGCGGCGAATTCTCACCTCTCGGAGTAAGTCGTGGCGAATTCTCTCCTCTCGCAGTAAGTCGTGGCGAAAGCAAGACGCCGCTGGTACTTGGAAAAATATCTCTCACCCCTCGGAGTAAGTCGTGGCGAAGTTTCACCTCTCGGAGTAAGTCGCGGCGAATTCTCACCTCTCGGAGTAAGTCGTGGCGAATTCTCACCTCTCGGAGTAAGCCGTGGCAACTTTTCTCCTCTCGGAGTAAGTCGCGGCGAAGTTTCACCTCTCGGAGTAAGTCGTGGCGAATTCTCACCTCTCGGAGTAAGCCGTGGCAAGTTTTCTCCTCTCGGAGTAAGTCGTGGCGAAAGCAAGACGCCGCTGGTACTTGGAAAAATATCTCTCACCTCTCGGAGTAAGTCGTGGCGAATTCTCACCTCTCGGAGTAAGTCGCGGCGAATTCTCACCTCTCGGAGTAAGCCGTGGCAACTTTACTCCTCTCGGAGTAAGCCGTGGCAACTTTTCTCCTCTCGGAGTAAGTCGTGGCGAAAGCAAGACGCCGCTGGTACTTGGAAAAATATCTCTCACCTCTCGGAGTAAGCCGTGGCAACTTTACTCCTCTCGGAGTAAGTCGCGGCGAAGTTTCACCTCTCGGAGTAAGTCGTGGCGAAGTTTCACCTCTCGGAGTAAGCCGTGGCAACTTTTCTCCTCTCGGAGTAAGTCGTGGCGAAAGCAAGACGCCGCTGGTACTTGGAAAAATATCTCTCACCTCTCGGAGTAAGTCGCGGCGAAGTTTCACCTCTCGGAGTAAGTCGTGGCGAATTCTCACCTCTCGGAGTAAGCCGTGGCAACTTTTCTCCTCTCGGAGTAAGTCGCGGCGAAGTTTCACCTCTCGGAGTAAGTCGCGGCAAATTCTCACCTCTCGGAGTAAGCCGTGGCAACTTTTCTCCTCTCGCAGTAAGTCGTGGCGGAAGCAAGACGCCGCTGGTACTTGGAAAAATATCTCTCACCTCTCGGAGTAAGTCGTGGCGAATTCTCACCTCTCGGAGTAAGTCGCGGCAAATTCTCACCTCTCGGAGTAAGCCGTGGCAACTTTTCTCCTCTCGGAGTAAGTCGTGGCGAAAGCAAGACGCCGCTGGTACTTGGAAAAATATCTCTCACCTCTCGGAGTAAGTCGCGACGAAGTTTCACCTCTCGGAGTAAGTCGTGGCGAATTCTCACCTCTCGGAGTAAGCCGTGGCAACTTTTCTCCTCTCGGAGTAAGTCGTGGCGAATTCTCACCTCTCGGAGTAAGCCGTGGCAACTTTTCTCCTCTCGGAGTAAGTCGCGGCGAAGTTTCACCTCTCGGAGTAAGTCGCGGCGAATTCTCACCTCTCGGAGTAAGCCGTGGCAACTTTTCACCTCTCGGAGTAAGCCGTGGCAACTTTTCTCCTCTCGCAGTAAGTCGTGGCGAAAGCAAGACGCCGCTGGTACTTGGAAAAATATCTCTCACCTCTCGGAGTAAGTCGTGGCGAATTCTCACCTCTCGGAGTAAGTCGTGGCGAATTCTCACCTCTCGGAGTAAGCCGTGGCAACTTTTCTCCTCTCGGAGTAAGTCGTGGCGAAAGCAAGACGCCGCTGGTACTTGGAAAAATATCTCTCACCTCTCGGAGTAAGCCGTGGCAACTTTTCTCCTCTCGGAGTAAGTCGCGGCGAAGTTTCACCTCTCGGAGTAAGTCGCGGCAAATTCTCACCTCTCGGAGTAAGCCGTGGCAACTTTTCTCCTCTAGGAGTAAGTCGTGGCGAAAGCAAGACGCCGCTGGTACTTGGAAAAATATCTCTCACCTCTCGGAGTAAGTCGCGGCGAAGTTTCACCTCTCGGAGTAAGTCGTGGCGAATTCTCACCTCTCGGAGTAAGCCGTGGCAAGTTTTCTCCTCTCGGAGTAAGTCGTGGCGAAAGCAAGACGCCGCTGGTACTTGGAAAAATATCTCTCACCTCTCGGAGTAAGTCGTGGCGAATTCTCACCTCTCGGAGTAAGTCGCGGCGAATTCTCACCTCTCGGAGTAAGCCGTGGCAACTTTACTCCTCTCGGAGTAAGCCGTGGCAACTTTTCTCCTCTCGGAGTAAGTCGTGGCGAAAGCAAGACGCCGCTGGTACTTGGAAAAATATCTCTCACCTCTCGGAGTAAGCCGTGGCAACTTTACTCCTCTCGGAGTAAGTCGCGGCGAAGTTTCACCTCTCGGAGTAAGTCGTGGCGAAGTTTCACCTCTCGGAGTAAGCCGTGGCAACTTTTCTCCTCTCGGAGTAAGTCGTGGCGAAAGCAAGACGCCGCTGGTACTTGGAAAAATATCTCTCACCTCTCGGAGTAAGTCGCGGCGAAGTTTCACCTCTCGGAGTAAGTCGTGGCGAATTCTCACCTCTCGGAGTAAGCCGTGGCAACTTTTCTCCTCTCGGAGTAAGTCGCGGCGAAGTTTCACCTCTCGGAGTAAGTCGCGGCAAATTCTCACCTCTCGGAGTAAGCCGTGGCAACTTTTCTCCTCTCGCAGTAAGTCGTGGCGGAAGCAAGACGCCGCTGGTACTTGGAAAAATATCTCTCACCTCTCGGAGTAAGTCGTGGCGAATTCTCACCTCTCGGAGTAAGTCGCGGCAAATTCTCACCTCTCGGAGTAAGCCGTGGCAACTTTTCTCCTCTCGGAGTAAGTCGTGGCGAAAGCAAGACGCCGCTGGTACTTGGAAAAATATCTCTCACCTCTCGGAGTAAGTCGCGACGAAGTTTCACCTCTCGGAGTAAGTCGTGGCGAATTCTCACCTCTCGGAGTAAGCCGTGGCAACTTTTCTCCTCTCGGAGTAAGTCGTGGCGAATTCTCACCTCTCGGAGTAAGCCGTGGCAACTTTTCTCCTCTCGGAGTAAGTCGCGGCGAAGTTTCACCTCTCGGAGTAAGTCGTGGCGAATTCTCACCTCTCGGAGTAAGTCGTGGCGAATTCTCACCTCTCGGAGTAAGCCGTGGCAACTTTTCTCCTCTCGGAGTAAGTCGCGGCGAAGTTTCACCTCTCGGAGTAAGTCGCGGCGAATTCTCACCTCTCGGAGTAAGCCGTGGCAACTTTTCTCCTCTCGGAGTAAGTCGCGGCGAAGTTTCACCTCTCGGAGTAAGTCGTGGCGAATTCTCACCTCTCGGAGTAAGTCGTGGCGAATTCTCACCTCTCGGAGTAAGCCGTGGCAACTTTTCTCCTCTCGGAGTAAGTCGTGGCGAAAACAAGACGCCGCTGGTACTTGGAAAAATATCTCTCACCCCTCGGAGTAAGTCGTGGCGAAGTTTCACCTCTCGGAGTAAGTCGCGGCGAATTCTCACCTCTCGGAGTAAGTCGTGGCGAATTCTCACCTCTCGGAGTAAGCCGTGGCAACTTTTCTCCTCTCGGAGTAAGTCGCGGCGAAGTTTCACCTCTCGGAGTAAGTCGTGGCGAATTCTCACCTCTCGGAGTAAGCCGTGGCAACTTTTCTCCTCTCGGAGTAAGTCGCGGCGAAGTTTCACCTCTCGGAGTAAGTCGCGGCGAATTCTCACCTCTCGGAGTAAGTCGTGGCGAATTCTCACCTCTCGGAGTAAGCCGTGGCAACTTTTCTCCTCTCGGAGTAAGTCGTGGCGAAGTTTCACCTCTCGGAGTAAGTCGCGGCGAAAGCAAGACGCCGCTGGTACTTGGAAAAATATCTCTCACCCCTCGGAGTAAGTCGTGGCGAAGTTTCACCTCTCGGAGTAAGTCGCGGCGAATTCTCACCTCTCGGAGTAAGTCGTGGCGAATTCTCACCTCTCGGAGTAAGCCGTGGCAACTTTTCTCCTCTCGGAGTAAGTCGTGGCGAAGTTTCACCTCTCGGAGTAAGTCGCGGCGAATTCTCACCTCTCGGAGTAAGTCGTGGCGAATTCTCTCCTCTCGCAGTAAGTCGTGGCGAAAGCAAGACGCCGCTGGTACTTGGAAAAATATCTCTCACCTCTCGGAGTAAGTCGTGGCGAATTCTCACCTCTCGGAGTAAGTCGTGGCGAATTCTCACCTCTCGGAGTAAGCCGTGGCAACTTTTCTCCTGTCGGAGTAAGTCGTGGCGAAAGCAAGACGCCGCTGGTACTTGGAAAAATATCTCTCACCCCTCGGAGTAAGTCGTGGCGAAGTTTCACCTCTCGGAGTAAGTCGCGGCGAATTCTCACCTCTCGGAGTAAGTCGTGGCAACTTTTCTCCTCTCGGAGTAAGTCGCGGCGAAGTTTCACCTCTCGGAGTAAGCCGTGGCAACTTTTCTCCTCTCGGAGTAAGTCGTGGCGAAAGCAAGACGCCGCTGGTACTTGGAAAAATATCTCTCACCCCTCGGAGTAAGTCGTGGCGAATTCTCACCTCTCGGAGTAAGCCGTGGCAACTTTTCTCCTCTCGGAGTAAGCCGTGGCAACTTTTCTCCTCTCGGAGTAAGTCGTGGCGAAAGCAAGACGCCGCTGGTACTTGGAAAAATATCTCTCACCCCTCGGAGTAAGTCGTGGCGAATTCTCACCTCTCGGAGTAAGCCGTGGCAACTTTTCTCCTCTCGGAGTAAGTCGCGGCGAAGTTTCACCTCTCGGAGTAAGTCGTGGCGAATTCTCACCTCTCGGAGTAAGCCGTGGCAAGTTTTCTCCTCTCGGAGTAAGTCGTGGCGAAAGCAAGACGCCGCTGGTACTTGGAAAAATATCTCTCACCTCTCAGAGTAAGTCGTGGCGAATTCTCACCTCTCGGAGTAAGTCGCGGCGAAGTTTCACCTCTCGGAGTAAGTCGCGGCGAATTCTCACCTGTCGGAGTAAGTCGTGGCGAATTCTCACCTCTCGGAGTAAGCCGTGGCAACTTTTCTCCTCTCGGAGTAAGTCGTGGCGAAAGCAAGACGCCGCTGGTACTTGGAAAAATATCTCTCACCTCTCGGAGTAAGTCGTGGCGAATTCTCACCTCTCGGAGTAAGTCGCGGCGAAGTTTCACCTCTCGGAGTAAGTCGTGGCGAATTCTCACCTCTCGGAGTAAGCCGTGGCAACTTTTCTCCTCACGGAGTAAGCCGTGGCAACTTTTCTCCTCTCGGAGTAAGTCGCGGCGAAGTTTCACCTCTCGGAGTAAGTCGCGGCAAATTCTCACCTCTCGGAGTAAGCCGTGGCAACTTTTCTCCTCTCGGAGTAAGTCGTGGCGAAAGCAAGACGCCGCTGGTACTTGGAAAAATATCTCTCTCCTCTCGGAGTAAGTCGCGGCGAAGTTTCACCTCTCGGAGTAAGTCGCGGCGAATTCTCACCTCTCGGAGTAAGCCGTGGCAACTTTTCACCTCTCGGAGTAAGCCGTGGCAACTTTTCTCCTCTCGCAGTAAGTCGTGGCGAAAGCAAGACGCCGCTGGTACTTGGAAAAATATCTCTCACCTCTCGGAGTAAGTCGTGGCGAATTCTCACCTCTCGGAGTAAGTCGTGGCGAATTCTCACCTCTCGGAGTAAGCCGTGGCAACTTTTCTCCTCTCGGAGTAAGTCGCGGCGAAGTTTCACCTCTCGGAGTAAGCCTTGGCAACTTTTCTCCTCTCGGAGTAAGTCGTGGCGAAAGCAAGACGCCGCTGGTACTTGGAAAAATATCTCTCACCTCTCGGAGTAAGCCGTGGCAACTTTTCTCCTCTCGGAGTAAGTCGTGGCGAAAGCAAGACGCCGCTGGTACTTGGAAAAATATCTCTCACCTCTCGGAGTAAGCCGTGGCAACTTTTCTCCTCTCGGAGTAAGTCGCGGCGAAGTTTCACCTCTCGGAGTAAGTCGTGGCGAATTCTCACCTCTCGGAGTAAGCCGTGGCAACTTTTCTCCTCTCGGAGTAAGTCGCGGCGAAGTTTCACCTCTCGGAGTAAGTCGCGGCAAATTCTCACCTCTCGGAGTAAGCCGTGGCAAGTTTTCTCCTCTCGGAGTAAGTCGTGGCGAAAGCAAGACGCCGCTGGTACTTGGAAAAATATCTCTCACCTCTCGGAGTAAGTCGTGGCGAATTCTCACCTCTCGGAGTAAGTCGCGGCGAAGTTTCACCTCTCGGAGTAAGTCGCGGCGAATTCTCACCTGTCGGAGTAAGTCGTGGCGAATTCTCACCTCTCGGAGTAAGCCGTGGCAACTTTTCTCCTCTCGGAGTAAGTCGTGGCGAAAGCAAGACGCCGCTGGTACTTGGAAAAATATCTCTCACCTCTCGGAGTAAGTCGTGGCGAATTCTCACCTCTCGGAGTAAGCCGTGGCAACTTTTCTCCTCTCGGAGTAAGTCGTGGCGAAAGCAAGACGCCGCTGGTACTTGGAAAAATATCTCTCTCCTCTCGGAGTAAGTCGCGGCGAAGTTTCACCTCTCGGAGTAAGTCGCGGCGAATTCTCACCTCTCGGAGTAAGCCGTGGCAACTTTTCACCTCTCGGAGTAAGCCGTGGCAACTTTTCTCCTCTCGCAGTAAGTCGTGGCGAAAGCAAGACGCCGCTGGTACTTGGAAAAATATCTCTCACCTCTCGGAGTAAGTCGTGGCGAATTCTCACCTCTCGGAGTAAGTCGTGGCGAATTCTCACCTCTCGGAGTAAGCCGTGGCAACTTTTCTCCTCTCGGAGTAAGTCGTGGCGAAAGCAAGACGCCGCTGGTACTTGGAAAAATATCTCTCACCTCTCGGAGTAAGCCGTGGCAACTTTTCTCCTCTCGGAGTAAGTCGCGGCGAAGTTTCACCTCTCGGAGTAAGTCGCGGCAAATTCTCACCTCTCGGAGTAAGCCGTGGCAACTTTTCTCCTCTAGGAGTAAGTCGTGGCGAAAGCAAGACGCCGCTGGTACTTGGAAAAATATCTCTCACCTCTCGGAGTAAGTCGCGGCGAAGTTTCACCTCTCGGAGTAAGTCGTGGCGAATTCTCACCTCTCGGAGTAAGCCGTGGCAAGTTTTCTCCTCTCGGAGTAAGTCGTGGCGAAAGCAAGACGCCGCTGGTACTTGGAAAAATATCTCTCACCTCTCGGAGTAAGCCGTGGCAACTTTTCTCCTCTCGGAGTAAGTCGCGGCGAAGTTTCACCTCTCGGAGTAAGTCGTGGCGAAGTTTCACCTCTCGGAGTAAGCCGTGGCAACTTTTCTCCTCTCGGAGTAAGTCGTGGCGAAAGCAAGACGCCGCTGGTACTTGGAAAAATATCTCTCACCTCTCGGAGTAAGTCGCGGCGAAGTTTCACCTCTCGGAGTAAGTCGTGGCGAATTCTCACCTCTCGGAGTAAGCCGTGGCAACTTTTCTCCTCTCGGAGTAAGTCGCGGCGAAGTTTCACCTCTCGGAGTAAGTCGCGGCAAATTCTCACCTCTCGGAGTAAGCCGTGGCAACTTTTCTCCTCTCGCAGTAAGTCGTGGCGGAAGCAAGACGCCGCTGGTACTTGGAAAAATATCTCTCACCTCTCGGAGTAAGTCGCGGCGAAGTTTCACCTCTCGGAGTAAGTCGCGGCAAATTCTCACCTCTCGGAGTAAGCCGTGGCAACTTTTCTCCTCTCGGAGTAAGTCGTGGCGAAAGCAAGACGCCGCTGGTACTTGGAAAAATATCTCTCACCTCTCGGAGTAAGTCGTGGCGAATTCTCACCTCTCGGAGTAAGCCGTGGCAACTTTTCTCCTCTCGGAGTAAGTCGCGGCGAAGTTTCACCTCTCGGAGTAAGTCGTGGCGAATTCTCACCTCTCGGAGTAAGTCGTGGCAACTTTTCTCCTCTCGGAGTAAGTCGTGGCGAATTCTCACCTCTCGGAGTAAGCCGTGGCAACTTTTCTCCTCTCGGAGTAAGTCGCGGCGAAGTTTCACCTCTCGGAGTAAGTCGTGGCGAATTCTCACCTCTCGGAGTAAGTCGTGGCGAATTCTCACCTCTCGGAGTAAGCCGTGGCAACTTTTCTCCTCTCGGAGTAAGTCGCGGCGAAGTTTCACCTCTCGGAGTAAGTCGGGGCGAATTCTCACCTCTCGGAGTAAGCCGTGGCAACTTTTCTCCTCTCGGAGTAAGTCGCGGCGAAGTTTCACCTCTCGGAGTAAGTCGTGGCGAATTCTCACCTCTCGGAGTAAGTCGTGGCGAATTCTCACCTCTCGGAGTAAGCCGTGGCAACTTTTCTCCTCTCGGAGTAAGTCGTGGCGAAAGCAAGACGCCGCTGGTACTTGGAAAAATATCTCTCACCCCTCGGAGTAAGTCGTGGCGAAGTTTCACCTCTCGGAGTAAGTCGCGGCGAATTCTCACCTCTCGGAGTAAGTCGTGGCGAATTCTCACCTCTCGGAGTAAGCCGTGGCAACTTTTCTCCTCTCGGAGTAAGTCGCGGCGAAGTTTCACCTCTCGGAGTAAGTCGCGGCAAATTCTCACCTCTCGGAGTAAGCCGTGGCAACTTTTCTCCTCTCGGAGTAAGCCGTGGCAACTTTTCTCCTCTCGGAGTAAGTCGTGGCGAAAGCAAGACGCCGCTGGTACTTGGAAAAATATCTCTCACCCCTCGGAGTAAGTCGTGGCGAATTCTCACCTCTCGGAGTAAGCCGTGGCAACTTTTCTCCTCTCGGAGTAAGTCGCGGCGAAGTTTCACCTCTCGGAGTAAGTCGCGGCGAATTCTCACCTCTCGGAGTAAGTCGTGGCGAATTCTCACCTCTCGGAGTAAGCCGTGGCAACTTTTCTCCTCTCGGAGTAAGTCGTGGCGAAGTTTCACCTCTCGGAGTAAGTCGCGGCGAAAGCAAGACGCCGCTGGTACTTGGAAAAATATCTCTCACCCCTCGGAGTAAGTCGTGGCGAAGTTTCACCTCTCGGAGTAAGTCGCGGCGAATTCTCACCTCTCGGAGTAAGTCGTGGCGAATTCTCACCTCTCGGAGTAAGCCGTGGCAACTTTTCTCCTCTCGGAGTAAGTCGTGGCGAAGTTTCACCTCTCGGAGTAAGTCGCGGCGAATTCTCACCTCTCGGAGTAAGTCGTGGCGAATTCTCACCTCTCGGAGTAAGCCGTGGCAACTTTTCTCCTCTCGGAGTAAGTCGCGGCGAAGTTTCACCTCTCGGAGTAAGTCGCGGCGAATTCTCACCTCTCGGAGTAAGCCGTGGCAACTTTTCACCTCTCGGAGTAAGCCGTGGCAACTTTTCTCCTCTCGCAGTAAGTCGTGGCGAAAGCAAGACGCCGCTGGTACTTGGAAAAATATCTCTCACCTCTCGGAGTAAGTCGTGGCGAATTCTCACCTCTCGGAGTAAGTCGTGGCGAATTCTCACCTCTCGGAGTAAGCCGTGGCAACTTTTCTCCTGTCGGAGTAAGTCGTGGCGAAAGCAAGACGCCGCTGGTACTTGGAAAAATATCTCTCACCCCTCGGAGTAAGTCGTGGCGAAGTTTCACCTCTCGGAGTAAGTCGCGGCGAATTCTCACCTCTCGGAGTAAGTCGTGGCAACTTTTCTCCTCTCGGAGAAAGTCGCGGCGAAGTTTCACCTCTCGGAGTAAGCCGTGGCAACTTTTCTCCTCTCGGAGTAAGTCGTGGCGAAAGCAAGACGCCGCTGGTACTTGGAAAAATATCTCTCACCCCTCGGAGTAAGTCGTGGCGAATTCTCACCTCTCGGAGTAAGCCGTGGCAACTTTTCTCCTCTCGGAGTAAGCCGTGGCAACTTTTCTCCTCTCGGAGTAAGTCGTGGCGAAAGCAAGACGCCGCTGGTACTTGGAAAAATATCTCTCACCCCTCGGAGTAAGTCGCGGCGAAGTTTCACCTCTCGGAGTAAGTCGTGGCGAATTCTCACCTCTCGGAGTAAGCCGTGGCAAGTTTTCTCCTCTCGGAGTAAGTCGTGGCGAAAGCAAGACGCCGCTGGTACTTGGAAAAATATCTCTCACCTCTCAGAGTAAGTCGTGGCGAATTCTCACCTCTCGGAGTAAGTCGCGGCGAAGTTTCACCTCTCGGAGTAAGTCGCGGCGAATTCTCACCTGTCGGAGTAAGTCGTGGCGAATTCTCACCTCTCGGAGTAAGCCGTGGCAACTTTTCTCCTCTCGGAGTAAGTCGTGGCGAAAGCAAGACGCCGCTGGTACTTGGAAAAATATCTCTCACCTCTCGGAGTAAGTCGTGGCGAATTCTCACCTCTCGGAGTAAGTCGCGGCGAAGTTTCACCTCTCGGAGTAAGTCGTGGCGAATTCTCACCTCTCGGAGTAAGCCGTGGCAACTTTTCTCCTCACGGAGTAAGCCGTGGCAACTTTTCTCCTCTCGGAGTAAGTCGCGGCGAAGTTTCACCTCTCGGAGTAAGTCGCGGCAAATTCTCACCTCTCGGAGTAAGCCGTGGCAACTTTTCTCCTCTCGGAGTAAGTCGTGGCGAAAGCAAGACGCCGCTGGTACTTGGAAAAATATCTCTCTCCTCTCGGAGTAAGTCGCGGCGAAGTTTCACCTCTCGGAGTAAGTCGCGGCGAATTCTCACCTCTCGGAGTAAGCCGTGGCAACTTTTCACCTCTCGGAGTAAGCCGTGGCAACTTTTCTCCTCTCGCAGTAAGTCGTGGCGAAAGCAAGACGCCGCTGGTACTTGGAAAAATATCTCTCACCTCTCGGAGTAAGTCGTGGCGAATTCTCACCTCTCTCGGAGTAAGTCGTGGCGAATTCTCACCTCTCGGAGTAAGCCGTGGCAACTTTTCTCCTCTCGGAGTAAGTCGCGGCGAAGTTTCACCTCTCGGAGTAAGCCTTGGCAACTTTTCTCCTCTCGGAGTAAGTCGTGGCGAAAGCAAGACGCCGCTGGTACTTGGAAAAATATCTCTCACCTCTCGGAGTAAGCCGTGGCAACTTTTCTCCTCTCGGAGTAAGTCGTGGCGAAAGCAAGACGCCGCTGGTACTTGGAAAAATATCTCTCACCTCTCGGAGTAAGCCGTGGCAACTTTTCTCCTCTCGGAGTAAGTCGCGGCGAAGTTTCACCTCTCGGAGTAAGTCGTGGCGAAGTTTCACCTCTCGGAGTAAGCCGTGGCAACTTTTCTCCTCTCGGAGTAAGTCGCGGCGAAGTTTCACCTCTCGGAGTAAGTCGTGGCGAATTCTCACCTCTCGGAGTAAGCCGTGGCAACTTTTCTCCTCTCGGAGTAAGTCGCGGCGAAGTTTCACCTCTCGGAGTAAGTCGCGGCAAATTCTCACCTCTCGGAGTAAGCCGTGGCAAGTTTTCTCCTCTCGGAGTAAGTCGTGGCGAAAGCAAGACGCCGCTGGTACTTGGAAAAATATCTCTCACCTCTCGGAGTAAGTCGTGGCGAATTCTCACCTCTCGGAGTAAGTCGCGGCGAAGTTTCACCTCTCGGAGTAAGTCGCGGCGAATTCTCACCTGTCGGAGTAAGTCGTGGCGAATTCTCACCTCTCGGAGTAAGCCGTGGCAACTTTTCTCCTCTCGGAGTAAGTCGTGGCGAAAGCAAGACGCCGCTGGTACTTGGAAAAATATCTCTCACCTCTCGGAGTAAGTCGTGGCGAATTCTCACCTCTCGGAGTAAGCCGTGGCAACTTTTCTCCTCTCGGAGTAAGTCGTGGCGAAAGCAAGACGCCGCTGGTACTTGGAAAAATATCTCTCTCCTCTCGGAGTAAGTCGCGGCGAAGTTTCACCTCTCGGAGTAAGTCGCGGCGAATTCTCACCTCTCGGAGTAAGCCGTGGCAACTTTTCACCTCTCGGAGTAAGCCGTGGCAACTTTTCTCCTCTCGCAGTAAGTCGTGGCGAAAGCAAGACGCCGCTGGTACTTGGAAAAATATCTCTCACCTCTCGGAGTAAGTCGTGGCGAATTCTCACCTCTCGGAGTAAGTCGTGGCGAATTCTCACCTCTCGGAGTAAGCCGTGGCAACTTTTCTCCTCTCGGAGTAAGTCGTGGCGAAAGCAAGACGCCGCTGGTACTTGGAAAAATATCTCTCACCTCTCGGAGTAAGCCGTGGCAACTTTTCTCCTCTCGGAGTAAGTCGCGGCGAAGTTTCACCTCTCGGAGTAAGTCGCGGCAAATTCTCACCTCTCGGAGTAAGCCGTGGCAACTTTTCTCCTCTAGGAGTAAGTCGTGGCGAAAGCAAGACGCCGCTGGTACTTGGAAAAATATCTCTCACCTCTCGGAGTAAGTCGCGGCGAAGTTTCACCTCTCGGAGTAAGTCGTGGCGAATTCTCACCTCTCGGAGTAAGCCGTGGCAAGTTTTCTCCTCTCGGAGTAAGTCGTGGCGAAAGCAAGACGCCGCTGGTACTTGGAAAAATATCTCTCACCTCTCGGAGTAAGTCGTGGCGAATTCTCACCTCTCGGAGTAAGTCGCGGCGAATTCTCACCTCTCGGAGTAAGCCGTGGCAACTTTACTCCTCTCGGAGTAAGCCGTGGCAACTTTTCTCCTCTCGGAGTAAGTCGTGGCGAAAGCAAGACGCCGCTGGTACTTGGAAAAATATCTCTCACCTCTCGGAGTAAGCCGTGGCAACTTTTCTCCTCTCGGAGTAAGTCGCGGCGAAGTTTCACCTCTCGGAGTAAGTCGTGGCGAAGTTTCACCTCTCGGAGTAAGCCGTGGCAACTTTTCTCCTCTCGGAGTAAGTCGTGGCGAAAGCAAGACGCCGCTGGTACTTGGAAAAATATCTCTCACCTCTCGGAGTAAGTCGCGGCGAAGTTTCACCTCTCGGAGTAAGTCGTGGCGAATTCTCACCTCTCGGAGTAAGCCGTGGCAACTTTTCTCCTCTCGGAGTAAGTCGCGGCGAAGTTTCACCTCTCGGAGTAAGTCGCGGCAAATTCTCACCTCTCGGAGTAAGCCGTGGCAACTTTTCTCCTCTCGCAGTAAGTCGTGGCGGAAGCAAGACGCCGCTGGTACTTGGAAAAATATCTCTCACCTCTCGGAGTAAGTCGCGGCGAAGTTTCACCTCTCGGAGTAAGTCGCGGCAAATTCTCACCTCTCGGAGTAAGCCGTGGCAACTTTTCTCCTCTCGGAGTAAGTCGTGGCGAAAGCAAGACGCCGCTGGTACTTGGAAAAATATCTCTCACCTCTCGGAGTAAGTCGTGGCGAATTCTCACCTCTCGGAGTAAGCCGTGGCAACTTTTCTCCTCTCGGAGTAAGTCGTGGCGAAAGCAAGACGCCGCTGGTACTTGGAAAAATATCTCTCTCCTCTCGGAGTAAGTCGCGGCGAAGTTTCACCTCTCGGAGTAAGTCGCGGCGAATTCTCACCTCTCGGAGTAAGCCGTGGCAACTTTTCACCTCTCGGAGTAAGCCGTGGCAACTTTTCTCCTCTCGCAGTAAGTCGTGGCGAAAGCAAGACGCCGCTGGTACTTGGAAAAATATCTCTCACCTCTCGGAGTAAGTCGTGGCGAATTCTCACCTCTCGGAGTAAGTCGTGGCGAATTCTCACCTCTCGGAGTAAGCCGTGGCAACTTTTCTCCTCTCGGAGTAAGTCGTGGCGAAAGCAAGACGCCGCTGGTACTTGGAAAAATATCTCTCACCTCTCGGAGTAAGCCGTGGCAACTTTTCTCCTCTCGGAGTAAGTCGCGGCGAAGTTTCACCTCTCGGAGTAAGTCGCGGCAAATTCT
>CAXIEQ010000189.1:0-13664 GCA_964023945.1 Ectemnius cavifrons
TCTCCGTTTGTCTGGAAATCGCAGTCATATCCAAAAACCTATCTTAGACTATTTTGGCTCCCAAAATCATAATCTGGAATAGAACACACGTATTTCCGAAGCAAAATGACGAGAGGAATCGAATGCCGCTAGCAGAATTCAAATCCGAGTCTCCGTTCGTCTGGAAATCGCAGTCCTATCAGAAAACCTGTCCTCGAGTATTCTGGCCCTCAGGATCATAGTCTGGAATAGAACACATGCATTTCCGACGCAAAATGACAAGAAGAATCGAATGCCGCAAGCAGAATTCACATGCGAGCCTCCATTCGTCTGGAAATCGCACTCATATCAGAAAACATATCTTAGACTATTTTGGCTCCCAAAATAATAATCTGGAATAGAACACACGTATTTCCGAAGCAAAATGACTAGAGGAATCGAATGCCGCAAGCAGAATTCAAATCCGAGTCTCCGTTCGTCTGGAAATCGCAGTCATATCAGAAAACCTGTCCTCGAGTATTCTGGCCCTCAGGATCATAGTCTGGACATGCATTTCCGACGCAAAATGACGAGAAGAATCGAATGCCGCAAGCAGAATTCACATGCGAGCCTCCGTTCGTCTGGAAATCGCAGTCATATCCAAAAACCTGTCCTCGAGTATTCTGGCCCTCAGGATCATAGTCTGGAATAGAACACATGCATTTCCGACGCAAAATGACGAGAAGAATCGAATGCCGCAAGCAGAATTCACATGCGAGCCTCCGTTCGTCTGGAAATCGCAGTCATATCCAAAAACCTATCTTTGACTATTTTGACTCCCAAAATCATAATCTGGAGTAGAACACACGTATTTCCGAAGCAAAATGACGAGAGGAATCGAATGCCGCAAGCAGAATTCAAATCCGAGTCTCCGTTCGTCTGGAAATCGCAGTCATATCAGAAAACCTGTCCTCGAGTATTCTGGCCCTCAGGATCATAGTCTGGAATAGAACACATGCATTTCCGACGCAAAATGACGAGAAGAATCGAATGCCGCAAGCAGAATTCAAATCCGAGTCTCCGTTTGTCTGGAAATCGCAGTCATATCCAAAAACCTATCTTAGACTATTTTGACTCCCAAAATCATAATCTGGAGTAGAACACACGTATTTCCGACGCAAAATGACGAGAGGAATCGAATGCCGCAAGCAGAATTCAAATCCGAGTCTCCGTTCGTCTGGAAATCGCAGTCATGTCCAAAAACCTATCTTCGAGTATTTTGGCTCCCAAAATCATAATCTGGAATAGAACACATGCATTTCCGACGCATAATGGCGAGAGGAATCGAATTCCGCAAGCAGAATTCAAATCCGAGTCTCCGTTTGTCTGGAAATCGCAGTCATATCCAAAAACCTATCTTAGACTATTTTGGCTCCCAAAATCATAATCTGGAATAGAACACATGCATTTCCGACGCAAAATGACGAGAGGAATCGAATGCCGCAAGCAGAATTCACATCCGAGCCTCCGTTCGTCTGGAAATCGCAGTCATATCCAAAAACCTGTCCTCGAGTATTCTGGCCCTCAGGATCATAGTCTGGAATAGAACACATGCATTTCCGACGCAAAATGACGAGAAGAATCGAATGCCGCAAGCAGAATTCACATGCGAGCCTCCGTTCGTCTGGAAATCGCAGTCATATCCAAAAACCTGTCCTCGAGTATTCTGGCCCTCAGGATCATAGTCTGGAATAGAACACATGCATTTCCGACGCAAAATGACGAGAAGAATCGAATGCCGCAAGCAGAATTCACATCCGAGCCTCCGTTCGTCTGGAAATCGCAGTCATATCCAAAAACCTGTCCTCGAGTATTCTGGCCCTCAGGATCATAGTCTGGAATAGAACACATGCATTTCCGATGCAAAATGACGAGAGGAATCGAATGCCGCAAGCAGAATTCAAATCCGAGTCTCCGTTCGTCTGGAAATCGCAGTCATATCCAAAAACCTATCTTAGACTATTTTGGCTCCCAAAATCATAATCTGGAATAGAACACACGTATTTCCGAAGCAAAATGACGAGAGGAATCGAATGCCGCTAGCAGAATTCAAATCCGAGTCTCCGTTCGTCTGGAAATCGCAGTCATATCAGAAAACCTGTCCTCGAGTATTCTGGCCCTCAGGATCATAGTCTGGAATAGAACACATGCATTTCCGACGCAAAATGACGAGAAGAATCGAATGCCGCAAGCAGAATTCAAATCCGAGTCTCCGTTTGTCTGGAAATCGCAGTCATATCCAAAAACCTATCTTAGACTATTTTGAATCCCAAAATCATAATCTGGAGTAGAACACACGTATTTCCGACGCAAAATGACGAGAGGAATCGAATGCCGCAAGCAGAATTCAAATCCGAGTCTCCGTTCGTCTGGAAATCGCAGTCATATCAGTCCTCGAGTATTCTGGCCCTCAGGATCATAGTCTGGAATAGAACACATGCATTTCCGACGCAAAATGACGAGAAGAATCGAATGCCGCAAGCAGAATTCAAATCCGAGTCTCCGTTTGTCTGGAAATCGCAGTCATATCCAAAAACCTATCTTAGACTATTTTGACTCCCAAAATCATAATCTGGAGTAGAACACACGTATTTCCGACGCAAAATGACGAGAGGAATCGAATGCCGCAAGCAGAATTCAAATCCGAGTCTCCGTTCGTCTGGAAATCGCAGTCATATCAGAAAACCTGTCCTCGAGTATTCTGGCCCTCAGGATCATAGTCTGGAATAGAACACATACATTTCCGACGCAAAATGACAAGAAGAATCGAATGCCGCAAGCAGAATTCACATGCGAGCCTCCATTCGTCTGGAAATCGCACTCATATCAGAAAACATATCTTAGACTATTTTGGCTCCCAAAATCATAATGTGGAATAGAACACATGCATTTCCGACGCAAAATGACGAGAGGAATCGAATGCCGCATGCAGAATTCAAATCCGAGTCTCCGTTCGTCTGGAAATCGCAGTCATATCAGAAAACCTGTCCTCGAGTATTCTGGCCCTCAGGATCATAGTCTGGAATAGAACACATGCATTTCCGACGCAAAATGACAAGAAGAATCGAATGCCGCAAGCAGAATTCACATGCGAGCCTCCATTCGTCTGGAAATCGCACTCATATCAGAAAACATATCTTAGACTATTTTGGCTCCCAAAATCATAATGTGGAATAGAACACATGCATTTCCGACGCAAAATGACGAGAGGAATCGAATGCCGCATGCAGAATTCAAATCCGAGTCTTCGTTCGTCTGGAAATCGCAGGCATATCCAAAAACCTATCTTAGACTATTTTGACTCCCAAAATCATAACCTGGAGTAGAACACACGTATTTCCGACGCAAAATGACGAGAGGAATCGAATGCCGCAAGCAGAATTCAAATCCGAGTCTCCGTTCGTCTGGAAATCGCAGTCATATCAGAAAACCTGTCCTCGAGTATTCTGGCCCTCAGGATCATAGTCTGGAATAGAACACATGCATTTCCGACGCAAAATGACGAGAAGAATCGAATGCCGCAAGCAGAATTCAAATCCGAGTCTCCGTTTGTCTGGAAATCGCAGTCATATCCAAAAACCTATCTTAGACTATTTTGACTCCCAAAATCATAATCTGGAGTAGAACACACGTATTTCCGACGCAAAATGACGAGAGGAATCGAATGCCGCAAGCAGAATTCAAATCCGAGTCTCCGTTCGTCTGGAAATCACAGTCATATCAGAAAACCTGTCCTCGAGTATTCTGGCCCTCAGGATCATAGTCTGGAATAGAACACATGCATTTCCGACGCAAAATGACAAGAAGAATCGAATGCCGCAAGCAGAATTCACATGCGAGCCTCCATTCGTCTGGAAATCGCACTCATATCAGAAAACATATCTTAGACTATTTTGGCTCCCAAAATCATAATGTGGAATAGAACACATGCATTTCCGACGCAAAATGACGAGAGGAATCGAATGCCGCATGCAGAATTCAAATCCGAGTCTCCGTTCGTCTGGAAATCGCAGTCATATCAGAAAACCTGTCCTCGAGTATTCTGGCCCTCAGGATCATAGTCTGGAATAGAACACATGCATTTCCGACGCAAAATGACAAGAAGAATCGAATGCCGCAAGCAGAATTCACATGCGAGCCTCCATTCGTCTGGAAATCGCACTCATATCAGAAAACATATCTTAGACTATTTTGGCTCCCAAAATCATAATGTGGAATAGAACACATGCATTTCCGACGCAAAATGACGAGAGGAATCGAATGCCGCATGCAGAATTCAAATCCGAGTCTTCGTTCGTCTGGAAATCGCAGTCATATCCAAAAACCTATCTTAGACTATTTTGGCTCCCAAAATCATAATCTGGAATAGAACACACGTATTTCCGAAGCAAAATGACGAGAGGAATCGAATGCCGCTAGCAGAATTCAAATCCGAGTCTCCGTTCGTCTGGAAATCGCAGTCATATCAGAAAACCTGTCCTCGAGTATTCTGGCCCTCAGGATCATAGTCTGGAATAGAACACATGCATTTCCGACGCAAAATGACGAGAAGAATCGAATGCCGCTAGCAGAATTCAAATCCGAGTCTCCGTTCGTCTGGAAATCGCAGTCATATCAGAAAACCTGGCCTCGAGTATTCTGGCCCTCAGGATCATAGTCTGGACATGCATTTCCGACGCAAAATGACGAGAAGAATCGAATGCCGCAAGCAGAATTCAAATCCGAGTCTCCGTTTGTCTGGAAATCGCAGTCATATCCAAAAACCTATCTTAGACTATTTTGACTCCCAAAATCATAATCTGGAGTAGAACACACGTATTTCCGACGCAAAATGACGAGAGGAATCGAATGCCGCAAGCAGAATTCAAATCCGAGTCTCCGTTCGTCTGGAAATCGCAGTCATATCAGAAAACCTGTCCTCGAGTATTCTGGCCCTCAGGATCATAGTCTGGAATAGAACACATGCATTTCCGACGCAAAATGACGAGAAGAATCGAATGCCGCAAGCAGAATTCAAATCCGAGTCTCCGTTTGTCTGGAAATCGCAGTCATATCCAAAAACCTATCTTAGACTATTTTGACTCCCAAAATCATAATCTGGAGTAGAACACACGTATTTCCGACGCAAAATGACGAGAGGAATCGAATGCCGCAAGCAGAATTCAAATCCGAGTCTCCGTTTGTCTGGAAATCGTAGTCATATCCAAAAACCTGTCCTCGAGTATTCTGGCCCTCAGGATCATAGTCTGGAATAGAACACATGCATTTCCGACGCAAAATGACGAGAAGAATCGAATGCCGCAAGCAGAATTCACATGCGAGCCTCCGTTCGTCTGGAAATCGCACTCATATCCAAAAACCTATCTTAGACTATTTTGACTCCCAAAATCATAATCTGCAGTAGAACACACGTATTTCCGACGCAAAATGACAAGAGGAATCGAATGCCGCAAGCAGAATTCAAATCCGAGTCTCCGCTCGTCTGGAAATCGCAGTCATATCAGAAAACATATCTTAGACTATTTTGGCTCCCAAAATCATAATCTGGAATAGAACACATGCATTTCCGACGCAAAATGACGAGAGGAATCGAATGCCGCAAGCAGAATTCACATCCGAGCCTCCGTTCGTCTGGAAATCGCAGTCATATCCAAAAACCTGTCTTCGAGTATTCTGGCCCTCAGGATCATAGTCTGGAATAGAACACATGCATTTCCGACGCAAAATGACGAGAAGAATCGAATGCCGCAAGCAGAATTCACATGCGAGCCTCCGTTCGTCTGGAAATCGCAGTCATATCCAAAAACCTGTCCTCGAGTATTCTGGCCCTCAGGATCATAGTCTGGAATAGAACACATGCATTTCCGACGCAAAATGACGAGAAGAATCGAATGCCGCAAGCAGAATTCACATGCGAGCCTCCGTTCGTCTGGAAATCGCAGTCATATCCAAAAACCTGTCTTAAACTATTTTGGCTCCCAAAATCATAATCTGGAGTAGAACACATGCATTTCCGACGCAAAATGACGAGAGGAATCGAATGCCGCAAGCAGAATTCAAATCCGAGTCTCCGTTTGTCTGGAAATCGCAGTCATATCCAAAAACCTATCTTAGACTATTTTGGCTCCCAAAATCATAATGTGGAATAGAACACATGCATTTCCGACGCAAAATGACGAGAGGAATCGAATGCCGCAAGCAGAATTCAAATCCGAGTCTCCGTTCGTCTGGAAATCGCAGTCATGTCCAAAAACCTATCTTCGAGTATTTTGGCTCCCAAAATCATAATCTGGAATAGAACACATGCATTTCCGACGCATAATGGCGAGAGGAATCGAATTCCGCAAGCAGAATTCAAATCCGAGTCTCCGTTTGTCTGGAAATCGCAGTCATATCCAAAAACCTATCTTAGACTATTTTGGCTCCCAAAATCATAATCTGGAATAGAACACATGCATTTCCGACGCAAAATGACGAGAGGAATCGAATGCCGCAAGCAGAATTCAAATCCGAGTCTCCGTTCGTCTGGAAATCGCAGTCATGTCCAAAACCCTATCTTCGAGTATTTTGGCTCCCAAAATCATAATCTGGAATAGAACACATGCATTTCCGACGCATAATGGCGAGAGGAATCGAATTCCGCAAGCAGAACTCAAATCCGAGTCTCCGTTTGTCTGGAAATCGCAGTCATATCCAAAAACCTATCTTAGACTATTTTGGCTCCCAAAATCATAATCTGGAATAGAACACATGCATTTCCGACGCAAAATGACGAGAGGAATCGAATGCCGCAAGCAGAATTCACATCCGAGCCTCCGTTCGTCTGGAAATCGCAGTCATATCCAAAAACCTGTCCTCGAGTATTCTGGCCCTCAGGATCATAGTCTGGAATAGAACACATGCATTTCCGACGCAAAATGACGAGAAGAATCGAATGCCGCAAGCAGAATTCACATGCGAGCCTCCGTTCGTCTGGAAATCGCAGTCATATCCAAAAACCTGTCCTCGAGTATTCTGGCCCTCAGGATCATAGTCTGGAATAGAACACATGCATTTCCGACGCAAAATGACGAGAAGAATCGAATGCCGCAAGCAGAATTCACATCCGAGCCTCCGTTCGTCTGGAAATCGCAGTCATATCCAAAAACCTGTCCTCGAGTATTCTGGCCCTCAGGATCATAGTCTGGAATAGAACACATGCATTTCCGACGCAAAATGACGAGAAGAATCGAATGCCGCAAGCAGAATTCAAATCCGAGTCTCCGTTTGTCTGGAAATCGCAGTCATATCCAAAAACCTATCTTAGACTATTTTGACTCCCAAAATCATAATCTGGAGTAGAACACACGTATTTCCGACGCAAAATGACGAGAGGAATCGAATGCCGCAAGCAGAATTCAAATCCGAGTCTCCGTTTGTCTGGAAATCGTAGTCATATCCAAAAACCTGTCCTCGAGTATTCTGGCCCTCAGGATCAAAGTCTGGAATAGAACACATGCATTTCCGACGCAAAATGACGAGAAGAATCGAATGCCGCAAGCAGAATTCACATGCGAGCCTCCGTTCGTCTGGAAATCGCACTCATATCCAAAAACCTATCTTAGACTATTTTGACTCCCAAAATCATAATCTGCAGTAGAACACACGTATTTCCGACGCAAAATGACAAGAGGAATCGAATGCCGCAAGCAGAATTCAAATCCGAGTCTCCGCTCGTCTGGAAATCGCAGTCATATCAGAAAACATATCTTAGACTATTTTGGCTCCCAAAATCATAATCTGGAATAGAACACATGCATTTCCGACGCAAAATGACGAGAGGAATCGAATGCCGCAAGCAGAATTCACATCCGAGCCTCCGTTCGTCTGGAAATCGCAGTCATATCCAAAAACCTGTCTTCGAGTATTCTGGCCCTCAGGATCATAGTCTGGAATAGAACACATGCATTTCCGACGCAAAATGACGAGAAGAATCGAATGCCGCAAGCAGAATTCACATGCGAGCCTCCGTTCGTCTGGAAATCGCAGTCATATCCAAAAACCTGTCCTCGAGTATTCTGGCCCTCAGGATCATAGTCTGGAATAGAACACATGCATTTCCGACGCAAAATGACGAGAAGAATCGAATGCCGCAAGCAGAATTCACATGCGAGCCTCCGTTCGTCTGGAAATCGCAGTCATATCCAAAAACCTGTCTTAAACTATTTTGGCTCCCAAAATCATAATCTGGAGTAGAACACATGCATTTCCGACGCAAAATGACGAGAGGAATCGAATGCCGCAAGCAGAATTCAAATCCGAGTCTCCGTTTGTCTGGAAATCGCAGTCATATCCAAAAACCTATCTTAGACTATTTTGGCTCCCAAAATCATAATGTGGAATAGAACACATGCATTTCCGACGCAAAATGACGAGAGGAATCGAATGCCGCAAGCAGAATTCAAATCCGAGTCTCCGTTCGTCTGGAAATCGCAGTCATGTCCAAAAACCTATCTTCGAGTATTTTGGCTCCCAAAATCATAATCTGGAATAGAACGCATGCATTTCCGACGCATAATGGCGAGAGGAATCGAATTCCGCAAGCAGAATTCAAATCCGAGTCTCCGTTTGTCTGGAAATCGCAGTCATATCCAAAAACCTATCTTAGACTATTTTGGCTCCCAAAATCATAATCTGGAATAGAACACATGCATTTCCGACGCAAAATGACGAGAGGAATCGAATGCCGCAAGCAGAATTCAAATCCGAGTCTCCGTTCGTCTGGAAATCGCAGTCATGTCCAAAACCCTATCTTCGAGTATTTTGGCTCCCAAAATCATAATCTGGAATAGAACACATGCATTTCCGACGCATAATGGCGAGAGGAATCGAATTCCGCAAGCAGAATTCAAATCCGAGTCTCCGTTTGTCTGGAAATCGCAGTCATATCCAAAAACCTATCTTAGACTATTTTGGCTCCCAAAATCATAATCTGGAATAGAACACATGCATTTCCGACGCAAAATGACGAGAGGAATCGAATGCCGCAAGCAGAATTCACATGCGAGCCTCCGTTCGTCTGGAAATCGCAGTCATATCCAAAAACCTGTCCTCGAGTATTCTGGCCCTCAGGATCATAGTCTGGAATAGAACACATGCATTTCCGACGCAAAATGACGAGAAGAATCGAATGCCGCAAGCAGAATTCACATGCGAGCCTCCGTTCGTCTGGAAATCGCAGTCATATCCAAAAACCTGTCCTCGAGTATTCTGGCCCTCAGGATCATAGTCTGGAATAGAACACATGCATTTCCGACGCAAAATGACGAGAAGAATCGAATGCCGCAAGCAGAATTCACATCCGAGCCTCCGTTCGTCTGGAAATCGCAGTCATATCCAAAAACCTGTCCTCGAGTATTCTGGCCCTCAGGATCATAGTCTGGAATAGAACACATGCATTTCCGATGCAAAATGACGAGAGGAATCGAATGCCGCAAGCAGAATTCAAATCCGAGTCTCCGTTCGTCTGGAAATCGCAGTCATATCCAAAAACCTATCTTAGACTATTTTGGCTCCCAAAATCATAATCTGGAATAGAACACACGTATTTCCGAAGCAAAATGACGAGAGGAATCGAATGCCGCTAGCAGAATTCAAATCCGAGTCTCCGTTCGTCTGGAAATCGCAGTCATATCCAAAAACCTGTCCTCGAGTATTCTGGCCCTCAGGATCATAGTCTGGAATAGAACACATGCATTTCCGACGCAAAATGACGAGAAGAATCGAATGCCGCAAGCAGAATTCACATGCGAGCCTCCGTTCGTCTGGAAATCGCAATCATATCCAAAAACCTGTCCTCGAGTATTCTGGCCCTCAGGATCATAGTCTGGAATAGAACACATGCATTTCCGACGCAAAATGACGAGAAGAATCGAATGCCGCAAGCAGAATTCAAATCCGAGTCTCCGTTTGTCTGGAAATCGCAGTCATATCCAAAAACCTATCTTAGACTATTTTGGCTCCCAAAATCATAATCTGGAATAGAACACACGTATTTCCGAAGCAAAATGACGAGAGGAATCGAATGCCGCTAGCAGAATTCAAATCCGAGTCTCCGTTCGTCTGGAAATCGCAGTCCTATCAGAAAACCTGTCCTCGAGTATTCTGGCCCTCAGGATCATAGTCTGGAATAGAACACATGCATTTCCGACGCAAAATGACAAGAAGAATCGAATGCCGCAAGCAGAATTCACATGCGAGCCTCCATTCGTCTGGAAATCGCACTCATATCAGAAAACATATCTTAGACTATTTTGGCTCCCAAAATAATAATCTGGAATAGAACACACGTATTTCCGAAGCAAAATGACTAGAGGAATCGAATGCCGCAAGCAGAATTCAAATCCGAGTCTCCGTTCGTCTGGAAATCGCAGTCATATCAGAAAACCTGTCCTCGAGTATTCTGGCCCTCAGGATCATAGTCTGGACATGCATTTCCGACGCAAAATGACGAGAAGAATCGAATGCCGCAAGCAGAATTCACATGCGAGCCTCCGTTCGTCTGGAAATCGCAGTCATATCCAAAAACCTGTCCTCGAGTATTCTGGCCCTCAGGATCATAGTCTGGAATAGAACACATGCATTTCCGACGCAAAATGACGAGAAGAATCGAATGCCGCAAGCAGAATTCACATGCGAGCCTCCGTTCGTCTGGAAATCGCAGTCATATCCAAAAACCTATCTTTGACTATTTTGACTCCCAAAATCATAATCTGGAGTAGAACACACGTATTTCCGAAGCAAAATGACGAGAGGAATCGAATGCCGCAAGCAGAATTCAAATCCGAGTCTCCGTTCGTCTGGAAATCGCAGTCATATCAGAAAACCTGTCCTCGAGTATTCTGGCCCTCAGGATCATAGTCTGGAATAGAACACATGCATTTCCGACGCAAAATGACGAGAAGAATCGAATGCCGCAAGCAGAATTCAAATCCGAGTCTCCGTTTGTCTGGAAATCGCAGTCATATCCAAAAACCTATCTTAGACTATTTTGACTCCCAAAATCATAATCTGGAGTAGAACACACGTATTTCCGACGCAAAATGACGAGAGGAATCGAATGCCGCAAGCAGAATTCAAATCCGAGTCTCCGTTCGTCTGGAAATCGCAGTCATGTCCAAAAACCTATCTTCGAGTATTTTGGCTCCCAAAATCATAATCTGGAATAGAACACATGCATTTCCGACGCATAATGGCGAGAGGAATCGAATTCCGCAAGCAGAATTCAAATCCGAGTCTCCGTTTGTCTGGAAATCGCAGTCATATCCAAAAACCTATCTTAGACTATTTTGGCTCCCAAAATCATAATCTGGAATAGAACACATGCATTTCCGACGCAAAATGACGAGAGGAATCGAATGCCGCAAGCAGAATTCACATCCGAGCCTCCGTTCGTCTGGAAATCGCAGTCATATCCAAAAACCTGTCCTCGAGTATTCTGGCCCTCAGGATCATAGTCTGGAATAGAACACATGCATTTCCGACGCAAAATGACGAGAAGAATCGAATGCCGCAAGCAGAATTCACATGCGAGCCTCCGTTCGTCTGGAAATCGCAGTCATATCCAAAAACCTGTCCTCGAGTATTCTGGCCCTCAGGATCATAGTCTGGAATAGAACACATGCATTTCCGACGCAAAATGACGAGAAGAATCGAATGCCGCAAGCAGAATTCACATCCGAGCCTCCGTTCGTCTGGAAATCGCAGTCATATCCAAAAACCTGTCCTCGAGTATTCTGGCCCTCAGGATCATAGTCTGGAATAGAACACATGCATTTCCGATGCAAAATGACGAGAGGAATCGAATGCCGCAAGCAGAATTCAAATCCGAGTCTCCGTTCGTCTGGAAATCGCAGTCATATCCAAAAACCTATCTTAGACTATTTTGGCTCCCAAAATCATAATCTGGAATAGAACACACGTATTTCCGAAGCAAAATGACGAGAGGAATCGAATGCCGCTAGCAGAATTCAAATCCGAGTCTCCGTTCGTCTGGAAATCGCAGTCATATCAGAAAACCTGTCCTCGAGTATTCTGGCCCTCAGGATCATAGTCTGGAATAGAACACATGCATTTCCGACGCAAAATGACGAGAAGAATCGAATGCCGCAAGCAGAATTCAAATCCGAGTCTCCGTTTGTCTGGAAATCGCAGTCATATCCAAAAACCTATCTTAGACTATTTTGAATCCCAAAATCATAATCTGGAGTAGAACACACGTATTTCCCACGCAAAATGACGAGAGGAATCGAATGCCGCAAGCAGAATTCAAATCCGAGTCTCCGTTCGTCTGGAAATCGCAGTCATATCAGAAAACCTGTCCTCGAGTATTCTGGCCCTCAGGATCATAGTCTGGAATAGAACACATGCATTTCCGACGCAAAATGACAAGAAGAATCGAATGCCGCAAGCAGAATTCACATGCGAGCCTCCATTCGTCTGGAAATCGCACTCATATCAGAAAACATATCTTAGACTATTTTGGCTCCCAAAATCATAATGTGGAATAGAACACATGCATTTCCGACGCAAAATGACGAGAGGAATCGAATGCCGCATGCAGAATTCAAATCCGAGTCTTCGTTCGTCTGGAAATCGCAGTCATATCCAAAAACCTATCTTAGACTATTTTGGCTCCCAAAATAATAATCTGGAATAGAACACACGTATTTCCGAAGCAAAATGACGAGAGGAATCGAATGCCGGAAGCAGAATTCAAATCCGAGTCTCCGTTCGTCTGGAAATCGCAGTCATATCAGAAAACCTGGCCTCGAGTATTCTGGCCCTCAGGATCATAGTCTGGACATGCATTTCCGACGCAAAATGACGAGAAGAATCGAATGCCGCAAGCAGAATTCAAATCCGAGTCTCCGTTTGTCTGGAAATCGCAGTCATATCCAAAAACCTATCTTAGACTATTTTGACTCCCAAAATCATAATCTGGAGTAGAACACACGTATTTCCGACGCAAAATGACGAGAGGAATCGAATGCCGCAAGCAGAATTCAAATCCGAGTCTCCGTTCGTCTGGAAATCGCAGTCATATCAGAAAACCTGTCCTCGAGTATTCTGGCCCTCAGGATCATAGTCTGGAATAGAACACATGCATTTCCGACGCAAAATGACGAGAAGAATCGAATGCCGCAAGCAGAATTCAAATCCGAGTCTCCGTTTGTCTGGAAATCGCAGTCATATCCAAAAACCTATCTTAGACTATTTTGAATCCCAAAATCATAATCTGGAGTAGAACACACGTATTTCCCACGCAAAATGACGAGAGGAATCGAATGCCGCAAGCAGAATTCAAATCCGAGTCTCCGTTCGTCTGGAAATCGCAGTCATATCAGAAAACCTGTCCTCGAGTATTCTGGCCCTCAGGATCATAGTCTGGAATAGAACACATGCATTTCCGACGCAAAATGACAAGAAGAATCGAATGCCGCAAGCAGAATTCACATGCGAGCCTCCATTCGTCTGGAAATCGCACTCATATCAGAAAACATATCTTAGACTATTTTGGCTCCCAAAATCATAATGTGGAATAGAACACATGCATTTCCGACGCAAAATGACGAGAGGAATCGAATGCCGCATGCAGAATTCAAATC
>CAXIEQ010000190.1:0-20232 GCA_964023945.1 Ectemnius cavifrons
AAGACGCCGCTGGTACTTGGAAAAATATCTTTCACCTCTCGGAGTAAGTCGCGGCGAAGTTTCACTTCTCGGAGTAAGCCGTGGCAACTTTTCTCCTCTCGGATATTTTTCAAAGTACCAGCGGCGTCTTGCTTTCGCCGCGACTTACTCCGAGAGGAGAAAAGTTGCCACGGCTTACTCCGAGAGGTGAAACTTCGCCGCGACTTACTCCGAGAGGAGAAAAGTTGCCACGGCTTACTCCGAGAGGTGAAACTTCGCCGCGACTTACTCCGAGAGGAGAAAAGTTGCCACGACTTACTCCGAGAGGAGAAAAGTTGCCACGGCTTACTCCGAGAGGTGAAACTTCGCCACGACTTACTCCGAGAGGAGAAAAGTTGCCACGGCTTACTCCGAGAAAATATATATATATATAATCAGTTTATTGAATAAATCCATCTTACCCGATATTGCACTCACATATTTCAATATTCTCGAGAAGGTATCTCGGAGCAACGGAAGCCTATTACTTTATCTCTACTTTCCTTAGGAAGTAAGCACACTCGCAGCATAAGTGACTTTCGAGCATAATAATCAGCCAAATAGCGTCTCGTGTAAATCGCGTTTCCGCGGCCCTAAAGTGACAACACCTCATCCCAGGTAAATTGCGTATAAGCGCATTGATCGCAAGGAGGTAATTTAGTATTTCATCTCACGCCCCGGTAAATGGGTCGTTCCGATCTTTGACCGCGACAAGCTGTGGTCATTCTAACAGAGCCAGTAGGTATACTTTCTACATTACCGAACTTTCCTACCTGTTTTACCATTACTCTACCTTATCTCATTTCATTACGATACTTAGCTTACCTTACTCCACCACGAGATCAACTTAAATCGTCTTTTCTACTTACCTCACCGTTGATCATCGTTCTTCTTTACCATATTCTATTACTTACCTACTACTTACCTACCTTACCACATTTTGTTACTTACCTATTACTGATCTACCTTACCATACTTTATTACTTACCTTATAATCCTACTACTTACCTACCGGCGTTGAACCGCTGTACTACATTAACATCCACAACATAGTTATCTGCAGCCTCACTGTTATCTGTAGTAAGATTTCCTCTCCCGTGCGGAACCGGATCATAGCGCGGCTAAGCCGAGTAGTCCCCTCCATTAGGTTATCCCCTCTCGACTCTCTACAGCAGTGCCTCATCCCAGGGTAAAGTTCAGTGCAAGCGACTTACCCGAAAAAGAGGCAAATGATAATTGAAAATAAGCACGTCTGGGAATTAGATCGACTAATAGGTTGCGGAAGACCACGACCTTCGGCCGACGCCTCCCTGAGACGTAACACGCCAAGAAGGTACCGCGCGGGAAGTCTGCGCGCCACCCACAGAGCCGGCAATTAATGCAGGGAGAAAAATAACAAAGGACTTCCCGTTGAAGACAGAAGAGGCTCTTCTGAAATTAGAGGAAGACCTCTGTGAGGAAGATGCTCACAAAAAATTGGTATGCGGTCTTTTGTTTTTCAGAGTTTCTTTCTGATGCACTATTTTTACCGAACTTTAACCTGAGATCTTTATTTTTTTCAGTTACAACAATTTCGTGTACTCGGTGGCACCGATTTAAAATCAAAGACCAGGTTTGTCATGGAATTTGTTTTTGACGATGGCCTGGCCCAAAATTACAACTGAACTGGACAGAAAAACAAAAAAGCTCTGGGTGTATTAAGAGTGGCCAGTCTGATAGTAGGTAAGCATGTGATTGGTGTTTATGTGACACTTTCGAATAAATAATTATAATCGATAATTAAATTACATTGCATTTAAAAGTGTAAGCGAGTATTCACGATATTCTTTACCCTTTGTTTAGATTACATCCAGCAAAGTCTACCGACCCAGACGCACAGCGATATCCGGCACCAAATAAAGGAGTGGTTGAGACATTGTAAGGATCGGTATCAAAGCCGACAACCCAGAGAGTTACCTGAAGAAAAGTAAGTATCCAACAGATTGTGCAAAGTTTCGTGTCTAATTCTCTGTTATTAAGAATAGAATTATCGCTAATTTAATATATTGTGTATCATTTCAGTATCCCAGCTCAGAGAGTAGTGGCAGCACGTGCAGGCAAAGGACAAGGCCAAGGACCAGCACGGGAACCACCAGCCCCACTACAGGTCGAAGAACTGGCCGATGAACCGGCCGAAGAACTGACCGAAGGACCAGCTCAAGAGCCAGCCCTTCTAGAGTCTTTCGATGGCGAAATACTAGACTTAGACTATAGTAATATAGAATTTATAGACGACGAACGATGGGATTAGAGAGGCCTATTTTTATTTTATTAGAGATTAATATTTAGTATTAGTATTTGCATGTAATATTAGTTAATTAAGCTATTTTTTTTCATATATACTCAAATAACTAGTTTTGACAACCGCCCCCAGACGCGATGTTTTATATGCTTATATATGTTATATTTCATATAGACCTATATATGTGTTACTTGATAGTTAGAATTGACGACCCTTGAGCCATGTGATATTTTTGATATTTTATATTAAGGGGATGAAGACAGTTAATTTTCTCATTCTTTAATTAATACACTTTTATATATATAGTAGTTTGGGCTATGACTATTTTACATTAAACAAACAATAAGGGTGTTTTTTAACACATTGTGGAGGATTTCATTTTGCTACTTGAACCAAGATCTATTTCGGTGCAGTCACTTTTTAAGGTTTTAGCTATAAAATTAACTGTCTTACATCATCTTAATTATCAAAACTATGTACCTGTGTAGATTCCTTTATTACTACTAATATTGCTCATCCAACTTTGCACATTGTAAGGAATTTTCCTGGGGCTGCTCGGGGATAGAACTACCCGCAGCCAGTTACCCAGGAAAATGTGATAGTGCTATTTCAACGGAATTTACGAAACGATAATTGGGCTTGGTAGCGCTCTTTCGAGACGCCTGAATTGAATCGCCCGAAGGGCGGAACGCGCACTAACCCTAACCCTCGACTACGAATTCGGAAGCCTTAAAAAAAGATGGGCGCCAGGTACCCCGCGGTACCACGTAAATCTAACTGAACTGGCTACTAGCCGGACACTTCCGGGGATTCGTAGTCGGATTCACTACCGCGGCAGCTCAGAGGCCGGAATAGAGGAGAGCGGTGGGTTCGGCAGGAGACGCAACCAAGACAGACAAATTTATAAGGCACCCGAGGTTTATTGTTAGGTCTACGGTGTTACAATTACTAGATGTGAATCGATAACGGCGGGAAAACGGACTTCGCTCACGGGAGTTACGCGGCGCCCGTGAGGAGCAGATCGGAAAAGAATTCTATGGCCTACGGTGGCCGGAACTAACCAGTAAGAAGGTCTCGGAACGACGAGACTCACGGAGAAGCAGTGGTCCTAACTTCACAAGGGAACCTCGCGACGCGAACTTAAGCTAGTGGACGGAATGACTCGTCGTGAAGACGGGAGTCCTCCAGGAAGGTCGACCTGATTCTCGCGGAAACTCTGCAGTGTGTTTTCTACTATGGAAGCACGAGGACGAGACGTGAACACGACTCGGCCAGGACAATCCCCTGACCGGCCAAACGTCGAAACGAAATAGATTGGTCCCAAAAGTGGATCGCTTACCAAATGGTTTTGAGGCGTGGTGTCTGGCGGAACACAACGGATCACGAAACTACACTATCAGAATCAACACAACGAGTGTTCGCTCCTTCCGCGCGCGGGACTTTAATAGACTAATTCTAATTTCCCCCTGCACCCCTGACGTGGCCGATATTGTCACCAAACGCAGTCCGGGCTCCAAGGCTCGGGGAGCCTCCGCAACAGGGCCGTGCCCCTGCGCTGTCGGAAGATCCTAGCGACCGCTGCCGATGAATCCTTCCTCCTGGATGTGCCTTCCCAACCGCCCAGATTTCCCGCGGTGTGGCCAAAACTGCATGGGAAATCCTTCGTAGGCTGCTACCATCCGCAATGGAGTCTCCACGTCGAGCCGAAGTCTCGTGGCTGCTGGTGACGAAACTTAAGATAGGTGCCAGGATGCAGGTGGCGATGCGACGTCCCTGGTCTATGGTGCCTAAACGGCTCACGCGAAAATCAAATAGGATTAGGAGCGAAACAAAGGTTTTAAATTAGCTTAACTGTCGACCTTGCCTGGAGGCTACGTTTTTATATTCCCTAACGGCGCTTATGATCAACCTTCCGGTCTTATGCTCGCTAGGAGAGGACACTTCGTCACAACATATTGTAATATACTTGTTATCATACAGAGTTGAATGGGCGTAGTGCCATAGATGAGCAATGCGATCTACTTTATATTTTATTTATTTTGATTCATTGTCATTATCTATACATTAGTTTATGTGCATAATATGTTTATCGTCGCGCTCGAACAGTTCCAAACATTCCTAGCATTGGTAAAGATGTAGTGTACTATTTTAACTTTACCTCATTATTGTAATGTTTGGTACAATTCAAAGTTGTTTTATGCCATGTGGACGTTATTCAACTTCGAATATTATTTTTACAGCGATTCATCCAGCGATTCTGTCGTCTGTATTACAAAGTGCAATTCTCTGGCATAGAATAGAATAGCAAGTTGTTAAATATCCATGTAATCGTTTCGAGGTTATATTGACTTATGTATTGCGTTGAAAATATGTGATGTTGAATTTTTATGTGATACTTTATTATTTTTTATACCAATAAAACGTAATTACATGTTCTCCAGAATTAAATGTTTATATGCAATTATTTATTCCAATAACCGTATACGTCCAATTTTGTGCCGTAGCGTACCCCTGCGTATAACCTGAGGATAACCCATGGTTATCATCGCGGATAATCCGTCGGTCAACCGCCCAGGTTAACCTGAGGCTCGGACAACCATGTTTCATTCGTCGATCCTAAGGATAACCGACGGATATCCTCGGCTACCATTCGGATAACCTCAGGCTCATCCTATATCCTTTTCGGATATCCGGAGGATAGCCTTGTGCTATCTGGGGAATAAAACGAGCCATACCGAATTAAAAGTGTAAAAATGGAAACAGCAATAATAAATAATAGCGAAATCTTAGTCAAAATCTTCTTGGTTCCTGGATGCAAATCGTTGCCAATCTTCTTAGCAGGCACACACCGACCGTCAATCTCTCAGATGCAGCGAAAGACTCGGTGGAGATGCTTTAAAAATGGCCGCTACAGCTCTCTCACAGCAGTTTCCCGCCGTAATTTCTTGTCCGATTTCCCCCGCCACACGGCTAAATGGGTCGCTAACTCGGTAGCGCGGACCTCGGTACCGACGCTAACTCCTGCCGCAGATAACGCCCCAACTTACCGACCCGGCGCTACTTAGCGCCCATCGCTAGCGATCCAGACTCGCTCGAAGCGCTACCTTAGCGCTCACTAGCGCTAACTCGGAGATAGCGACCGGCGCTATTGATAGCGCCAGAACCAGAATCGCGCCCCTGGTCTCTTAAGGGCTTTTGTTAGTAAAAAAACGCTGCAAAATTCTTCCCCAAAATTTGGTCCACAACTAATTTCAATAACTTTATTACTCTACCTGGACGTTATTATGGAGGTTTATTGTTCTACCTGGACTGGTCATATAAATATATGTCAGTAGCCTTAGGTAGGGATAAGAAGTACTGGGACACGAAATCTAGATACGAAATCTTCGCTGCGAGGTTTCACTGAAGAATACTGGAAACCTTTAAGTTAGTTGTGATTTGTCTTGCCAGAAAGCACAGTCTAAGCTAATACAGTACATCCGAGTTTGTCGTTTGATGTTAAATTTCACATAATAAGAATGGCTAATCAGCTTGAATCTGGCTTCGTAAAAGCTGATTCTAGAAATTTGCTAAAAATTGATATGTTTATGGTGTGTGAATTTGTGAAGGAGAACGATAAATTCAATGCCGCAGAAATTCGTAGTGCAAAGGCTGCCATGTAAGTAATATTTCAATGCCGACACGGTATTTTTTACTTTACATAAAACGTGAACGGATTGAAACAAACTGTTGCTTTTAGGTCATCACGAGAAAATTATGGAGACTAAGCCATTGGGTATGTTTCTTTGCAAAGAGACAGACCAATTTGTATTGTTAAATGCAACGTGCGTCCTGAGCATCGAATGCATAATCACGGGTACAAAGTAACTTTAAAAATGGATGAAGACGAAAGAAAAATGATTGATGTTGAGTGCCATGACTGTGCTGCAGCAAGTGGTTAGATTTCATTAAGAATACTAATTGTTTATGGCATATTCAATCTTTTTTGGTTTTTATAATCACGCTATTCGTTTATGGTAACTTATAGGTGGTTACAAACATGCTATAGAATTTTTGATGTGGATTCACCGGCGATCCGAAAATCCATCAGTGACCGAAGTTGAGTGTTATTGGCGGCGGGCTGCTTTGGCTTCAGTAGGATCAACAAAAAAGTATATTGAAAGCAGGGAATTAAAAGATACAGGAACATCAAGCAAGATGTCCATGCCAGATAATTTCACCTTTTTAATGGATGTGGTGCAAATGGCAAAGGAGAAGCAGGTGGACAGCCAACTTAGCAGGCATAACTTTGACTTGGAAAGTCGTGAGTTAATGGCCCTCTCCATTCACCAACTCCTAATGAAGTTTAAAGAGACAGGGATATCTCGGCAAATGAGTTCCTAGAATTTGCAAGTAAACAAATATCTACAGACCTTTGCAAAAAGGCCGAAGTATCAAGCAGAGCTCAAAGCGATAACTTACTTTGGTACGAACTGCGGTATGAAAGAATCACTGCCTCTAAATTACATGAGGTAGCACGTTGCTCGAGGGAAGACGGTTCCTTAGTGCAAGAAATCATTGGGGCAGTAAAAATGTTTGAGACAGAGCAAATGCGAAGAGGGAAGAAACTGGAGAAGGAAGTTGTTACATATTCCTTCTCATCGGACTACTTTTCTTAGCCTTATTTCACACGTAGATTCAATAATTTTAACTCGCTAGTCTCCCACATAGTTTTCCCATGCGTATTTTTCGAGCCTTAAAACTGTGACTTCGACTCTTTCGCTCCGTCTTATCTCAAGCCCTTAAAACGCATTCCTAGTAAGGGATCATCGCAGCGTGCACTTAGTGAACTCTGCAGCGGTGCACTTTTGCTTCCCCTATAAGTGTTTAGACCTCAAGCGTAGTCAGACCCTTGGCGCCTATACTCCCACCATACCCCCTTTTCACTGGGCTTTTCGGGTAGTTAAGCCCTAAATTCTAGTGGAAAGCGAGGGAATCAGTTCCGAACTCTCATCGACGGCGAAGCTCTGTCAATCGGACCAGCGAAGAGCACCGTAGTAGATCGAGCACTAGTCTCCTTCGAAGCAGTTACAATTACCGTACGTACATCGTGTCTCATCGCGATAGTTAGGCAAGTCACAGTTCTTTCGTTAGTTTCTCCCCCGTTCAAATCGTAACGTAAAACGAACTCATAGTATTTTGTAACAACATCTCAAAACCACAGAAACTTTCATTGTATATTTTTGTGTTTGTATTATTTGTTCATTCAGAATATATTGAACATTATTCTAGTTTTCATTAAGAAATCATTTGTGTCATCATTACTAAATTCCTGTTTGGTCAACCTTGTTTCAATTAAGCATAATAAGGAGAAGAATAATAAACGATCCCACGAGGATATATCTTTACCGCTCGAGGTGTATCCGGCGGGCCATAGTAAGGTTTAACTCTAGCTTAGGGCATTCTTCCATGATCAATGAGCAGTTTTGAGTCTGGTTAAGGTGAAATAGCCCTTAGCACGATCCCAAATCTCTGTTCCGAGTTATTGAAAGTAACTAGTATAAAGGGGTTAAAAGGAGTTTAGGAACCTGAGTGCAGTTGAGTTGAAATAGCACTCAGCAACATCCCACGATTGACGTAGGGCCGATTGGGAACTAGAAGGACTCGAGTCTGGTTAAGGTGAAATAGCCCTTAGCACGATCTTAGAGCATATTTTAGGACTTGTGAAGCCTGGCTCGTAACAAAGTTTTGAAGGAAGTCGCGGAAAAAGCAAATTTATGTGTGAGGCAATGTGGACTGCAATTGATTCCCCAATTTCCAATATTGGGTGCTTCTCCTGACGCTATAGGAGATGATTTTATAGTAGAAATTAAGTGCCCGTCAACAACGAATAGATTTGACGTGTTTTTGCCGTATGGGAAAATAAATGATAAGTGCAAAATAGAGCGGTTGACCGCTCCGGGGTATGCTACCGGTGCGGCGAATCGGGCCACATGGCCGCCGGTTGCCAGCTCCCGCATAAATGCGCTCTATGCGCGGCGCGGGGGCAACCGGCGGCTCACAGGTTGGGCGGCACATCCTGTGCCGCCGCAAAAGGGAGGGGGCGGGGGTGCAAACGGCCCGCGGCTGAGCGGAGGGGGGTGCCGTCGGTGACGGCGCAACCCGCTGGGGGGCGGACGGGGGCAACCCCGTCGCTCCCTGAGAAGTCAGCCCCGGTGCCCGTGGGAAGCCCCACGGCACCTCCTGCCCCCTCTCCATCGGAGACTCCGGCGGAGGCTCTCCCACCCCTTCCCGCCGTGAAGGGGAAAGGGAAGGGCAAGAAGAAGCCCCAGAAGGACCTGCGGGAGGGGGAGCGCCTGGAGCAGGCCATGGACATCGCTGAGTGATGGCCAAGATTCTCCAGGCGAACCTGAACCGTTGCCGGGCGGCTCAGGACCTCTTCCTGCAGGCCATGCTGGAGAGAGGCGTCGCCCTGGCGGTCGTCGCAGAGCCTTACGGCGTTCCAACCCATCCATTCTGGATGGGGGACGAGCGCCAGGACGTGGCGATCGTCAGGGGCGGCAACGCGCCGCCCGGATGCCCGCTCGTCTCCCTGATGGAGAGGGGCGAGGGATTCGTGGCGGCGTTGTGGGGCGACATGGCGGTGGTGGGTTGTTATATTACCCCCAACTGTCCCCTCGGGGAGTTCCAGTGCTATCTGGACCGGCTGGCCCGCTGCGTTCAGCGGTGCCGGCCGCGTCCGGTGCTGGTCATCGGGGACTTCAACTCGAAGTCAACGAGTTGGGGTTCCCCGAGGACGGACCCGAGGGGACGGGCCTTGGAGGCCTGGGCGGCGGGTCTCGACCTCTGGCTCGCTAACCGGGGGTCGGCCCACACATGCGTGCGGCGCGGGGGCGGCTCCATCGTGGACCTCACGTGGGGCTCGCCCTCCGTCGTGCGCAGACTGCGCTCCTGGCGCGTGGAGGGTGAAGTGGAGACGTTATCGGATCATCGATACGTCTCCATGGAGCTCTCCGGCACAGGGGCGCGTGTGGGCAGACGACCCGACCGCCGCCGACGAAACACCTCACCACCGCCACCGAGGTGGAGGCTGAGGAACCTGAATGAGGACGCCTTGATGGCGGCCACCCTGGCCGTTACGTGGCCGCAAGGGCCGGCCGACAGTATTGGCGTGGACGAGACCGCCGCCTGGCTCCGGGGCGCCATGACGCAAGTCTGCGACGTGGCGATGCCACGGGCCAGGGGCGGCCCGCCACCGCGGCGCTGCGTGTGCTGGTGGTCTGGTCAGATCAACGAACTCAGGGAAACCTGTGTTCGGGCCAGACACCGGTACACGCGAGCGCGGCGTGTGAGTCGGCCGGACCCTACCAGGGTGGAAGCGCTGTACGCTGCATACCGTGAATCCCGCACGCAGCTGCAGCGCGCCATCAGGGCGGCCAAGGCCAGGTCCTACGATGAGCTCCAGGGGTTGGTGGACGGTGATCCGTGGGGGCGCGCCTACAAGGCGGTGCTAGGCAGGCTCCGGCCGTGGGCCCCCCCTGTCACCGAAACCCTAAGCCCGGGATTCCTCGACCAGGTGGTGGAGACCCTCTTCCCAGCCGGGGCGAGGGTCGAGCCCGCCGCCGTTGGGGGTGTCCCGGGCCCCTCCAGGGAATTGGGCCAGTCCACATGGTCCGAGGAACTGGAGGTGACCCCTGGAGAGCTGCGGGATGCAGCCAAACGGCTCCGTGCCGGCAAGGCACCGGGGCCCGACGGCATCCCGGGAAGGGCCTGGTCTTTGGCATTGGGGGCGATTGGCCCCAGGCTCCTCAGCCTCTTTAACAGATGCTTGGAGGAGGGGGTTTTCCCCTCCTCCTGGAAGTTGGCCCGCTTGGTCCTGCTCCAAAAGGAGGGCAAGCCCGCAGACTCTCCCTCGGCCTTCCGACCGATATGTCTGCTGGACGAGGCTGGCAAGATCTTCGAGCGGATCATCGCTCGTCGCCTTGTTCAGCACCTTGTCGGTGTAGGTCCCGACCTGGATGACCGCCAGTACGGCTTCCGTGGGGGACGGTCCACCGTGGATGCGGTGAACCGCGTCAAGTCCGTCACGCAGGCGGTGGTCTCCAGGGGAGGCGTGGCGTTGGCGGTGTCGCTGGACATCGTCAACGCCTTTAACTCCCTACCCTGGGAGAGGATTATGGGGGCGCTCGAATACCACCGAGTGCCCCCGTACCTCAGGAGGGTAGTCGGGGCCTACCTGTCCGGCAGATACATTGAATTTGTCGGGCAGGATGGAGGGTCGAGGCAGAGGAGAGTGGACCGCGGCGTCCCGCAGGGGTCGGTGCTTGGACCGCTCCTGTGGGACATCGCCGACGACGCGGTTATGCGGGTGTCGCTTCCCGCCGGTGTGGATGTCGTCTGGTATGCGGACGACACCCTCGTTATCACCGGCGAGAGCGACTGGAGGAGGACCAAGCGGGTCGCGGAGATGGCGGTGGCGCGGGTGTCCGTCGCCATTCGGCAGCTCGGTCTGGCGGTGGCTCCCCACAAAACGCAGGCCATTTGTTTCTGCGCCCGTGGGAAGCTAGGTCCGCCCCCTGAGATCGGGCTGTCGGTGGGTGACGCCGTGGTCGAGGTCGGGGCCGATATGAAATATCTCGGCCTCGTCCTCGACAGCCACTGGCGCTTCGAGGTGCACTTTGACCGCCTCGCCCCCCGCGTTGAGGCTGCAGCGGGCGCGCTTTGCCGGCTGTTGCCCAACGTGGGGGGAGCGGGAGGACGTGCTCGCCGTCTGTATGCCGGGGTGGTGCGGTCCATACTGATGTATGGCGCCCCGGTCTGGGCGACCAACATGGTGGCCAGTGTGCGGTGTCGCCGCCTAGTCGGGCGGTTGCACCGCGGTGTGGCCATCCGGGTCGCCCGGGGCTACCGCACCATCTCCGGTGCGGCGGCGAGCGCCGTGGCGGGTATTCCCCCCTGGGAATTGGAGGCTCAGTACCTGGCCGTCGCGGCAGAGGCGGTCAAGGGCCTGAAACGCCAGGCTCGGCAGACCCTGCTGGAGAGGTGGCGAGCGTGGGTGTCCGAGCCGCGCCACGCCGCTAGCAGGGCTGTCGGGGCTATCCTCCCCTCGTTGGCGGAATGGGCGGAGAGCGGTAGGAGACACGGCGTCACCTACAGGGCGTGCCAGATGCTCACCGGACATGGTTGCTTCGGTGGGTATCTGGCGCGCATAGGGCGGGAGGCGGACACCCGCTGCCACCACTGCGGGCCCGACCGGGACGACGCTCAGCACACCCTCGAGGAGTGTCCCTCGTGGGACGCTGAGCGTGCCATCCTGGTCGGCCAGATAGGGGAGGATCTCTCGCCGGCGGCCGTCGTGAAAGCCATGGTCGCCGGCGAGGAGAATTGGGTGGCGGTGGCCTCCTTCTGCGAGACCGTTCTCTCGCAGAAGGAGGCCGCCGAACGCGACCGGGAGCGGCGCCAAGCTCCCGGTCGCCGAGGACGGGCGAGGGCGAGGGGCGGACGTCTCCGGCGAGGGGCCTATCGGCTCTAACCGGACCGCCCCTGCCCTCGTTCTTTTGTAGCGTCAGCCTCGCTTTTTGCGAGAGCGCGCGGCGGGGAGCCACGGCCCCGTCGCGTGCAAGCTCCATCGGTCATTGGGGGGTCCCTGCTGAGGACAGGGGCCCCTCCGCGAAAAGGGCCCGATGAGGGGCGACTAGGCGAGTGGCCCGCCTAGTCGCCAAAATGCAGGTAACCGGGGGGTCCGCGACACGCCCCCCCCCCCGGAGGTAGCGCGTAGCGCGCCGAGGGGCCGAGCAGGGCGGGCTCTGGATGTTGTTCGTCCAGAGTTCCCAGAGTCCGCCCTGGAGGGCCCCAGAGGGTGGCCACCATGGGGGTTTTAGCCGGTAAGAGTCCGGCATATCCCCGTCCCCTCCTCAGGGGGGCGGGGAATCCATGAGGATTTCCCCCATGTAAAAAAAAAAAAAAAAAAGGTTTTGGCACGATTATATTTTTCCCAAACTGTTTCAAAGTGTGGCCAATAATTAAGTGTTCTTTTAAATTCTTGATTTCAGTTTTATTTTTAAATTCCACACATTCCATGCATTCCAAACATTACATTCATTCCAGACATTGCATACACTTCACACGCTCCATGTGTTTAGTACGTTCCATACATTCCGCATAGAGCTTTACAAAAAATACACAACAAATCCTGTTTAAAATTAAATACAAAATATATACACAATATATACATATACAAGTACTCTTAGGTGTTTATTATAGGGGATTGCAAGTTAATAAGGCCTGTTATTATTAATATCATCTATGAGTGGCATCAAACTGTGATGTACACAGGCGTGTGGAACAACCATACGGCTTTCCCTAACTCTTCTAATTACACGTTCAATATGTATACGAAGATTAGCTATATGTTTTGTCTCCAAAACTTCTTCTCTACTGGGCTTTGTAGTGTTACGAGCCAGGCTTCGCGAGTCCTAAAATATGCTCTAAGATCGTTAAACCTTACTATGGCTCGCCGGATACACCTTGAGCGGTAAAGATGTATCCTCGTGGGATCTTTTGTTATTCTTTTCCTTGTTATGCTTATTTGAAACAAGGTTGACCAAACAGGAATTCAGTAATGATGACACAAATGGTTTCTTAATGAAAACTAGAATAATGTAATATATTCTGAATGAACAAATAATACAAACACAAAATATACAATGAGAGTTTCTGTGGTTTTGAGATGTTGTTACAAAATTATATGAGTTCATTTTACGTTACGATTTGAACGGGGGAAAACTAACGAAGGAACTGTGACTTGCCTAACGATCGCGATGAGACACGATGTACGTACGGTAATTGTAACTGCTTCGAAGGAGACTAGTGCTCGATCTACTACGGTGTTCTTCGCTGGTCCGATTGACAGAGCTTCGCCGTCGATGAGAGTTCGGAACTGATTCCCCCTTTGCTCCAGAAATTAAGGGTTTATATACCCGAAAAATCCAGTGAAAAGGGGCATAGGTAGGGATAGAGACGCCGGAAGTCTGAGACTACGCTGGAGTTCTAAGAATTTTTGAGATGCACTAAGTGCACAGCTGCAGAGTTCGTTAAGGGCACGCTTGTGATGATCCCTAACTAGGTATTGTGTTTTTAAGGGCTTGAGATAAGACGGAACGAAAGAGTCGAAGTCACAGTTTTAAGGCTCGAAAAATACGCATGGCAAAACTATGTGGGAGACTAGCGAGTTAAAATTAATGAATCTACGTGTGAAATAAGGCTAAGAAAAGTAGTCCGATGAGGATGAATATGTAACAGTAGCAGCAGATACAGTGGGGGGACGTATAAGGAAACAATTTTTCCTCTTCAAAATTGTCTGTATTTGTTTGAACCCTCGGTCTGCCATGACACTACAATCATTTGGCAGAAGCCTCATTATACCGCATACTTCAAATAATAGGCTATCACTTGTTCTTCCTCCATAACCACTTGACATATAATTGATGAAGCCATCAGGAGTGGAAGATATGAGATATTTTAGAGTATTACACTTCTTATACTCTGACTATGTAAGTGCTTGTTTTGTTGGGTCGGAAGGCTTTTCAATCTCTATTTCAAAGCAATCAATTATAGATTGCACATTACTGTAGTTAGCACGAAAAGGTATCGGTAAAGCTTTCTTAATACTGTCTTCTGGTGGGAAATATATCAGTGTCTTTAGCATATGTGCCAAACGAGGTACAGTACTTGTAAAAACTTTGCTGGCTTAACTGGTTGATATGCCAAATTGCTTACCCAACCTCTGGAAGGTATTATCCAATCGAATCTTCATCAGAGCCAACTTTATATAATCAGCCCGAATATGCGTTTTAGCATTTAACATTTCCAGTATCCAACACCATTCTTCAGACAGTCCTATATATCTTTTTGGATTCATACTAATGAAGTAGTTTGTCAGCGATAAGGCTTGAACCTGACACTCCAGTTTATTTAAATCTTCGACTTCCTTCGCATCTGACTCGTGAGGCTCCCATTCACTGGAATACACTGGTGTGTACAAGGAAGTGACAGCTGAATATGAACTAGTACTAGGCACTTCTGCGGTGGTATTCTTGCCAAGTCCAAACTTCATTGGTGAAGTTCCAATGTCTCTCGCTGGAATTTTCCTTGGCGAAACTGCTGCATCAGCTGTGCAAGGTTTTATATTGCATGATACATGCACACTGCGAAAGTGTCTTCCATCTCGCATTTTCACTTGCACTGCTTTATTAATATACTTTGTGATGGAAGTGGGTGTCTCTTCACTGAGATCAATCATCTCGATTTCATCACTTGGAGTAGTGCTAGTCCCTGGAGCAGCATTAACCTCGGCATCACTTTGGTTGTTGTCTGTTACGTTTTCTTGATTTTCAGTCCACGAAGAACAGCCTGGAACTGCTAAAATCTCCGCCACTTTTACTCTTCGTTTCCGCTTAAGCGATGTCGGACGAGAACCCTCGCTCGAAATAGTTTTCCGATTTGGCTGGCAAGCAAAAATGTGTGGTACCACATTTGATTTCATTTTAATGGGATCACCCATTAAAGAAAAACGAACATAATTGTCCATGTCTTCTTTTAAATCAAAGTGATCCTCGCAGCAAAAAAAAATCGAATGCGTTGGTGCGTCTGGGCGCCCTGCTTGTTTGAACAAAAGCTTCCTCCGATTTTTCTCTTGAGGCACAGTTACAAACACTTTCTTTGGTGTTCTTATTGTCGTGTTGATGCACAAAGGTACAAAGCACCACCGGTAACTTTTTTTCATTGCCATTTTTATTCGTACACTACAAACTTTGCTCTAAACTTGGGACGCGCTCTTTAACCTGTGCTAATAGCATATGCTGGGAGCTCGGGAACAACATCGTGACGTCGCGCGGCGCTCGGTTACCTTCAGATATAGTCGGCTCGTTTCAAATGCAGTCTTTCCGCGCCGATAGAAAAATTGTTATAACTTTACTAAATGTTAACATTTTTAAGAACGACAAAGCATGACCTCTTTCATTTTATATTTACTACTAAGTGGCAAGCGTTTTGAAAATCGTGAGAAAACCGAATTCTTTTGTAGATATGGATTTTACAAATTCAATCGCTGTATTATCTTGCACGTGGATTGACAGTGTTGAGTTTGTGACATACACCGCTATTGATTTGACGCATATTGGCATCGTTCATTAAAAAGAACAAATATTGAATATTCAAGCGGAAATGTGAATGTTTCAACATCAATCTCAACTTTACAAAGTCGAAATCCCGTATAGGAGTTCATCTTTGGTGATTTATACCGTTCTTCCCATATGGATATAAATCTGGAAAGCACAGAACATCCAAATCTTGGCAACAATTGTCTAGAGGAGCAGCTTCAACTTTCAGCATTTCATACAGCTCAGTAGACGTATTATTTTGTTTTTTCTCACACTGAGGGTATATGGGCGATTCCACGCAAAGTGATCACACCTTTTGACACTGTCTTCGATTTTGATGAAATTTGGTGAACATGTAGTCCTTAATATACAACCACATTATCTGTATTTCGTTAGTAAACATGTCAAATATTATGCAAGTTATGAGCATTGCAAAATTGGTGCAACTTTTCTTTAAAAAAAATCATAACTGTGGAACGGTATGAGATATCAAGAAGCGCCAAACGCAGTTTGACGCAGAAAAGATTGAATTTTCATTAAAAAAAATATTTGAGGAATGTAGCGACGTTCTTGGTTTATTTAAAAATTGTTCAAAAATTTTAATTGTTTATAATTCCGAAAACGCACTTTTGTCCGTTTTGAAAAAAATCATAGAGGTGCATTGAAGTCTCTAAAATCCCTGTAAATTTCAAGATGGTCAATTAAAAACTCTTTGAGATAAAATTCTTCATGCATTACCGGAACACGAGCTCGGCGCTCGGAGACCAGCGCGCGCCCGTGCGCCACGGATGTTTGCACACGGACCGCCGCTACCGATCACGGCCAATCGTCCTTTTCACCTAAATAAAGGGTTAATCATCGGGTACCTGG
Organism: Ectemnius cavifrons; assembly: GCA_964023945.1. Lineage (NCBI taxonomy): Eukaryota > Metazoa > Arthropoda > Insecta > Hymenoptera > Crabronidae > Ectemnius > Ectemnius cavifrons. Next base: position 16,309 of record CAXIEQ010000190.1, read on the forward strand.
TTGAATTATTCAATCTTTGCCTGAGTGGATGACTCCACGCTAATACTTAACCATAAAGTACTGAACGCTGTTTCCTTTCTGTATGTAGGGTCTAAATTACAGAAGGAAGTATCGGTAAATTACAATTATCCAACGGACCCCATCGTATAGCGAACTGAAAATAATTGTGTAGGTGCATGGAAGGGTCGTGAGTCTGTTTTTGAAATTTTTCCTAGGTCACTCCTGGGTTTCCGAAGTTATAAAAATGTTCTCCCGATTCATTTATTGAAGATTTTCTCCGCGGATTAAAACAATTGCTACCACACGATTTCATAGCAAAAGAACAAAGCGCGTATTATCAAATCTTGAAAAACAGCCTAAAGGAAGACGAAGTATTAGTTATTTGCGATTTTTCCGAAAATAACGCGTTCCTCATTCAAGATGCGGTTTCTGGGTTCCACTGGAATAACAATCAAGCGACTATTCACCCCTACGTTTCATACTACAGAGTAGGAGAAACGTTAAAACATTTTAATTACATTGCAATTTCGGACATATACACCACAACACTGCCGCAATCCATTTGTATCAAAGTAAATTTTATGATACTTTCAGAAATATCAATCCCGCGATTAATAAAGTATATTATTCTTCTGATGGCACTGCTGCTCAATATAAAAATAAAAAGAACTCTCTTAATTTATGTTTGCATTCCAAGGACTTCAACTGTCCAGCAGAATGGCACTTTTTCGCGACATCTTATGGAAAAGGTTCATGTGATGGATTAGGGGGATCGTTAAAAAGAGCAGCAGCACGAACTAGCTTGCAAAAGAGTAACAGAAGGTCAAATAACACCCTTACAATTGTATGATTGGGCCAGAATTTACTTTCCTAATGTTTCGTTTAGCTATGCCACTAATGTGGATTATAATAATCACGAGGAAATGCTTTCCACAAATTCCACAAATTTGGTCAAATTCTAAAGTTTCAATATCAAGTCGAGTTAATTTTTTTGGCTAATCCTACGCAAGTAAATAATTTTTTTTCTATCTGTCTACCTTTTTTCTCGTTCTTGATGTAAACAATGTACATATATTGTGTACTATGTTACGAGCCAGGCTTCGCGAGTCCTAAAATATGCTCTAAGATCGTTAAACCTTACTATGGCTCGCCGGATACACCTCGAGCGGTAAAGATGTATCCTCGTGGGATCTTTTGTTATTCTTTTCCTTGTTATGCTTATTTGAAACAAGGTTGACCAAACAGGAATTCAGTAATGATGACACAAATGGTTTCTTAATGAAAACTAGAATAATGTAATATATTCTGAATGAACAAATAATACAAACACAAAATATACAATGAGAGTTTCTGTGGTTTTGAGATGTTGTTACAAAATTATATGAGTTCGTTTTACGTTACGATTTGAACGGGGGAAAACTAACGAAAGAACTGTGACTTGCCTAACGATCGCGATGAGACACGATGTACGTACGGTAATTGTGACTGCTTCGAAGGAGACTAGTGCTCGATCTACTACGGTGTTCTTCGCTGGTCCGATTGACAGAGCTTCGCCGTCGATGAGAGTTTGGAACTGATTCCCCCTTTGCTCCAGAAATTAAGGGTTTATATACCCGAAAAATCCAGTGAAAAGGGGCATAGGTAGGGATAGAGACGCCAGAAGTCTGAGACTACGCTGGAGTTCTAAGAATTTATGAGATGCACTAAGTGCACAGCTGCAGAGTTCGTTAAGAGCACGCTGTGATGATCCCTAACGAAGGATTGTGTTTTTGAGATAAGACGGAACGAAAGAGTCGAAGTCACAGTTTTAAGGCTCGAAAAATACGCATGGGAAAACTATGTAGGAGACTAGCGAGTTAAAATTATTGAATCTACGTGTGACATAAGGCTAAGAAAAGTAGTCCGATGAGGATGAATATGTAACACCTCCCCCCTTAGATTGAACATCGCGCAAATCGTGATGCTTCATAAAAGAAATCGGACGAATTTTCTTAAACAGGCCCATGAGACTGTTTAGTGAGAATATGTGGCGCATGTTTGAAACGCAATGTAGTGTGTAGTGAAGTGTACTTAATTGCTAAAATACAAGATATTACAATGGTTTTACAGATTATGATGGCTCGGATAGATACATTTTCGCAAACTTAAATCTACGGCTGTCTTACCTATGGTTTATGCAGATAATCATCTAGTCGAATGTGGCAGAGAAAATGCAGGATGCTATTTAGTTTCTATCAATCTCCAATTTTGTATATTATTGTTACCTGTTTAAAACGAGTGATCCTTTTCTTTCTACACGCGAGCTGCTTTCAACTTGTCAGCATGTTTTGTTAATATTTTATTTTCTGACGTTTGTAAAACTATATTGTTCAAATCTGTTACGTTAATTATTGTATAAGGTCCCACATAGTGTGGATCAAATTTACTAAGACGAGGTTCTTTGAGTACATATACAGAATCACCGGGTTTGAAAGTGACAGGATTCGCATGTCTATCGTAGTAATGTTTGGAACGACGTTTGGCTTCAATTAGTTTGTTTGCTGCTATGAATCTCATATCCTCTAGTCGGGTAACTAGATCTATCATATATGAGCTGTAGGTTTTTAATTTCTCTTCTGATGGAAAAGCTGATGGTAATCTTGCGAGTTTTCCGAATATTAATTCGTATGGAGTGAAACCAGTTGCTTCATGAACTGATGTGTTGTAGGACAACATGGCAAATGGTAAAAGGTGATCCCAATCTTGGTAGGATTCCATGTAATGCTTTAAATATTCTGTGAGTACGATATGACTTCTCTCGAGGGCTCCATTCGTTTGTGGGCGGTAACCAGAAGTGGTCACTTGCTTGATTTTGAAGGTCTCTGCTAACTGGCTCAGAACCTTTCCAATGAAACTGCTTCCTCTATCAGTAAGAATTGCTTTAGGCGCTCCATATATGGCGATGAAATTACGAGCAAAGGCATCTGCTATTGTTGTTGCACGGATATCAGGAATTGGTACCGCCAGGCAATATTTAGTCAAATTATCTTGCATAGTAAGAATATGTTTATTTCCATTGTGTGATATCGGCAAAGGCCCAACTGTATCTAAAGAAATCTTTTCAAAGGGTTCAGATGGTGTGTCAGTAATAAGCATTGGTTGGCAGGTTTTCAATCTAACTAACTTCTGTTCTTGGCAACTAGTACAAGTACGAATAAAATTTTGTATATCGGTTTTCATTTCAGGCCAAGAATAGTGTGGTCGCAAACGATTATAAGTTTTAGTGACACCTTTGTGTCCTCCTAACAAACTACTATGAGCTTCTTCAATTATTAATTGTCTATTTTCAGTGGGTGGAACAATAACATTAGACGTACAAATAACGATGTTAACATTGGAGTGTTGGAACACTTTCCTCACAAGTTCTCCAAATTCTTTATGTGGGATATGATCATGACCATCTCCTACTGCGGAGATCCTAAACGAATAAATTTTCGACTTTTTGAGAGTACTACGTAAAACTTCTAAACCTTTCAGTAATTTCTCTTTACTTAATTGATCATAAAAATGTTTGGTGGCGATCACACTCACAATCCTCCTATTATTCCTGTCAGAGATCAAGACCTGATTCTTAGAAGGGGACTGACTCCTAATGGATTCGATATCTAAATAGTCCATTTCTTCTAAGGATTTAGTGATTGGAGTGTTTGAATTACAGTCGGCTGAGATAAAGTGAACAAAGTTTGCTTTGCGGGACAAAAGAGGAGTTGGGGAAAAGGTCATCTGGAAACCTTCCGTGTCCTCACTATCGCTATTTCTATCGGTTGAGAGGGTATGTTCTTTAAAGTCAAGGAGAGTGTCCGAAATTCTGGGGGATGCAATTTGAGGGTTTAAGTTATGTGAGGCAGCCTGCATGGGTACAAGGGGTTCAGGTAAAAGAACAGT
>CAXIEQ010000191.1:0-19902 GCA_964023945.1 Ectemnius cavifrons
GCCACGGCTTACTCCGAGAGGTGAAACTTCGCCACGACTTACCCCGAGAGGAGAAAAGTTGCCACGGCTTACTCCGAGAGGTGAAACTTCGCCACGGCTTACTCCGAGAGGTGAGAATTCGCCACGACTTACTCCGAGAGGAGAAAAGTAGCCACGGCTTACTCCGAGAGGAGAAACTTCGCCGCGACTGACTCCGAGAGGAGAAAAGTTGCCACGACTTACTCCGAGAGGAGAAAAGTTGCCACGGCTTACTCCGAGAGGTGAGAATTCGCCATGACTTACTCCGAGAGGAGAAAAGTTGCCACGGCTTACTCCAAGAGGTGGAACTTCGCCACGACTTACTCCGAGAGGAGAAGAGTTGACACGGCTTACTCCCAGAGGTGAAATTTGCCACGACTTACTCCGAGAGGAGAAAAGTAGCCACGGCTTACTCCGAGAGGAGAAACTTCGCCGCGACTGACTCCGAGAGGAGAAAAGTTGCCACGACTTACTCCGAGAGGAGAAAAGTTGCCACGGCTTACTCCGAGAGGTGAAACTTCGCCACGGCTTACTCCGAGAGGTGAGAATTTGCCACGACTTACTCCGAGAGGAGAAAAGTAGCCACGGCTTACTCCGAGAGGAGAAACTTCGCCGCGACTGACTCCGAGAGGAGAAAAGTTGCCACGACTTACTCCGAGAGGAGAAAAGTTGCCACGGCTTACTCCAAGAGGTGAAACTTCGCCACGACTTACTCCGAGAGGAGAAAGTTGCCACGGCTTACTCCGAGAGGTGAAACATCGCCACGGCTTACTCCGAGAGGTGAGAATTCGCCATGACTTACTCCGAGAGGAGAAAAGTTGCCACGGCTTACTCCAAGAGGTGGAACTTCGCCACGACTTACTCCGAGAGGAGAAAAGTTGCCACGGCTTACTCCGAGAGGTGAAACTTCGCCACGACTTACTCCGAGAGGAGAAGAGTTGACACGGCTTACTCCCAGAGGTGAAAATTTGCCACGACTTACTCCGAGAGGAGAAAAGTAGCCACGGCTTACTCCGAGAGGAGAAACTTCGCCGCGACTGACTCCGAGAGGAGAAAAGTTGCCACGACTTACTCCGAGAGGAGAAAAGTTGCCACGGCTTACTCCGAGAGGAGAAACTTCGCCGCGACTGACTCCGAGAGGAGAAAAGTTGCCACGACTTACTCCGAGAGGAGAAAAGTTGCCACGGCTTACTCCGAGAGGTGAGAATTCGCCATGACTTACTCCGAGAGGAGAAAAGTTGCCACGACTTACTCCGAGAGGAGAAAGGTTGCCACGGCTTACTCCGAGAGGTGAAACTTCGCCACGACTTACTCCGAGAGGAGAAAAGTTGACACGGCTTACTCCGAGAGGTGAAACTTCGCCACGACTTACTCCGAGAGGAGAAGAGTTGCCACGGCTTACTCCGAGAGGTGAAACTTCGCCGCGACTTACTCCGAGAGGAGAATAGTTGCCACGGCTTACTCCTAGAGGTGAAACTTCGCCACGACTTACTCCGAGAGGAGAAAGGTTGCCACGGCTTACTCCGAGAGGTGAAACTTCGCCACGACTTACTCCGAGAGGAGAAAAGTTGACACGGCTTACTCCGAGAGGTGAAAAGTTGCCACGACTTACTCCGAGAGGAGAAACTTCGCCGCGACTGACTCCGAGAGGAGAAAAGTTGCCACGACTTACTCCGAGAGGAGAAAAGTTGCCACGGCTTACTCCGAGAGGTGAGAATTCGCCATGACTTACTCCGAGAGGAGAAAAGTTGCCACGACTTACTCCGAGAGGAGAAAGGTTGCCACGGCTTACTCCGAGAGGTGAAACTTCGCCACGACTTACTCCGAGAGGAGAAAAGTTGACACGGCTTACTCCGAGAGGTGAAAAGTTGCCACGACTTACTCCGAGAGGAGAAAAGTTGCCACGGCTTACTCCGAGAGGAGAAAAGTAGCCACGGCTTACTCCGAGAGGAGAAACTTCGCCGCGACTGACTCCGAGAGGAGAAAAGTTGCCACGGCTTACTCCTAGAGGTGAAACTTCGCCACGACTTACTCCGAGAGGAGAAAGGTTGCCACGGCTTACTCCGAGAGGTGAGAATTCGCCATGACTTACTCCGAGAGGAGAAAAGTTGCCACGGCTTACTCCAAGAGGTGAAACTTCGCCACGACTTACTCCGAGAGGAGAAAAGTTGCCACGGCTTACTCCGAGAGGAGAAAAGTAGCCACGGCTTACTCCGAGAGGAGAAACTTCGCCGCGACTGACTCCGAGAGGAGAAAAGTTGCCACGGCTTACTCCTAGAGGTGAAACTTCGCCACGACTTACTCCGAGAGGAGAAAGGTTGCCACGGCTTACTCCGAGAGGTGAAACTTCGCCACGACTTACTCCGAGAGGAGAAAAGTTGCCACGGCTTACTCCGAGAGCTGAGAATTCGCCACGACTTACTCCGAGAGGTGAAAGATATTTTTCCAAGTACCAGCGGCGTCTTGCTTTCGCCACGACTTACTCCGAGAGGAGAAAAGTTGCCACGGCTTACTCCGAGAGGTGAAACTTCGCCACGACTTACCCCGAGAGGAGAAAAGTTGCCACGGCTTACTCCGAGAGGTGAAACTTCGCCACGGCTTACTCCGAGAGGTGAGAATTCGCCACGACTTACTCCGAGAGGAGAAAAGTAGCCACGGCTTACTCCGAGAGGAGAAACTTCGCCGCGACTGACTCCGAGAGGAGAAAAGTTGCCACGACTTACTCCGAGAGGAGAAAAGTTGCCACGGCTTACTCCGAGAGGTGAGAATTCGCCATGACTTACTCCGAGAGGAGAAAAGTTGCCACGGCTTACTCCAAGAGGTGGAACTTCGCCACGACTTACTCCGAGAGGAGAAAAGTTGCCACGGCTTACTCCGAGAGGTGAAACTTCGCCACGACTTACTCCGAGAGGAGAAGAGTTGACACGGCTTACTCCCAGAGGTGAAAATTTGCCACGACTTACTCCGAGAGGAGAAAAGTAGCCACGGCTTACTCCGAGAGGAGAAACTTCGCCGCGACTGACTCCGAGAGGAGAAAAGTTGCCACGACTTACTCCGAGAGGAGAAAAGTTGCCACGGCTTACTCGAGAGGTGAAACTTCGCCACGGCTTACTCCGAGAGGTGAGAATTTGCCACGACTTACTCCGAGAGGAGAAAAGTAGCCACGGCTTACTCCGAGAGGAGAAACTTCGCCGCGACTGACTCCGAGAGGAGAAAAGTTGCCACGACTTACTCCGAGAGGAGAAAAGTTGCCACGGCTTACTCCAAGAGGTGAAACTTCGCCACGACTTACTCCGAGAGGAGAAAAGTTGCCACGGCTTACTCCGAGAGGTGAAACATCGCCACGGCTTACTCCGAGAGGTGAGAATTCGCCACGAATTACTCAGAGAGGAGAAAAGTAGCCACGGCTTACTCCGAGAGGAGAAACTTCGCCGCGACTGACTCCGAGAGGAGAAAAGTTGCCACGACTTACTCCGAGAGGAGAAAAGTTGCCACGGCTTACTCCGAGAGGTGAGAATTCGCCATGACTTACTCCGAGAGGAGAAAAGTTGCCACGACTTACTCCGAGAGGAGAAAGGTTGCCACGGCTTACTCCGAGAGGTGAAACTTCGCCACGACTTACTCCGAGAGGAGAAAAGTTGACACGGCTTACTCCGAGAGGTGAAACTTCGCCACGACTTACTCCGAGAGGAGAAGAGTTGCCACGGCTTACTCCGAGAGGTGAAACTTCGCCGCGACTTACTCCGAGAGGAGAATAGTTGCCACGGCTTACTCCTAGAGGTGAAACTTCGCCACGACTTACTCCGAGAGGAGAAAGGTTGCCACGGCTTACTCCGAGAGGTGAAACTTCGCCACGACTTACTCCGAGAGGAGAAAAGTTGACACGGCTTACTCCGAGAGGTGAAAAGTTGCCACGACTTACTCCGAGAGGAGAAACTTCGCCGCGACTGACTCCGAGAGGAGAAAAGTTGCCACGACTTACTCCGAGAGGAGAAAAGTTGCCACGGCTTACTCCGAGAGGTGAGAATTCGCCATGACTTACTCCGAGAGGAGAAAAGTTGCCACGACTTACTCCGAGAGGAGAAAGGTTGCCACGGCTTACTCCGAGAGGTGAAACTTCGCCACGACTTACTCCGAGAGGAGAAAAGTTGACACGGCTTACTCCGAGAGGTGAAAAGTTGCCACGACTTACTCCGAGAGGAGAAAAGTTGCCACGGCTTACTCCGAGAGCTGAGAATTCGCCACGACTTACTCCGAGAGGTGAAAGATATTTTTCCAAGTACCAGCGGCGTCTTGCTTTCGCCACGACTTACTCCGAGAGGAGAAAAGTTTCCACGGCTTACTCCGAGAGGTGAAAGATATTTTTCCAAGTACCAGCGGCGTCTTGCTTTCGCCACGACTTACTCCGAGAGGAGAAAAGTTGCCACGACTTACTCCGAGAGGAGAAAAGTTGCCACGGCTTACTCCGAGAGCTGAGAATTCGCCACGACTTACTCCGAGAGGTGAAAGATATTTTTCCAAGTACCAGCGGCGTCTTGCTTTCGCCACGACTTACTCCGAGAGGAGAAAAGTTTCCACGGCTTACTCCGAGAGGTGAAAGATATTTTTCCAAGTACCAGCGGCGTCTTGCTTTCGCCACGACTTACTCCGAGAGGAGAAAAGTTTCCACGGCTTACTCCGAGAGGTGAAAGATATTTTTCCAAGTACCAGCGGCGTCTTGCTTTCGCCACGACTTACTCCGAGAGGAGAAAAGTTGCCACGACTTACTCCGGGAGGTGAAAGATATTTTTCCAAGTACCAGCGGCGTCTTGCTTTCGCCACGACTTACTCCGAGAGGAGAAAAGTTGCCACGACTTACTCCGAGAGGAGAAAAGTTGCCACGGCTTACTCCGAGAGGTGAAACTTCGCCGCGACTTACTCCGAGAGGAGAAAAGTTGACACGGCTTACTCCGAGAGGTGAAAAGTTGCCACGACTTACTCCGAGAGGAGAAAAGTAGCCACGGCTTACTCCGAGAGGAGAAACTTCGCCGCGACTGACTCCGAGAGGAGAAAAGTTGCCACGGCTTACTCCGAGAGGAGAAACTTTGCCACGGCTTACTCCGAGAGGTGAGAATTCGCCACGACTTACTCCGAGAGGAGAAAAGTAGCCACGGCTTACTCCGAGAGGAGAAACTTCGCCGCGACTGACTCCGAGAGGAGAAAAGTTGCCACGACTTACTCCGAGAGGAGAAAAGTTGCCACGGCTTACTCCGAGAGGTGAGAATTCGCCATGACTTACTCCGAGAGGAGAAAAGTTGCCACGGCTTACTCCGAGAGTTGAAACTTCGCCACGGCTTACTCCGAGAGGTGAGAATTCGCCACGACTTACTCCGAGAGGAGAAAAGTAGCCACGGCTTACTCCGAGAGGAGAAACTTCGCCGCGACTGACTCCGAGAGGAGAAAAGTTGCCACGACTTACTCCGAGAGGAGAAAAGTTGCCACGGCTTACTCCGAGAGGTGAAAGATATTTTCCAAGTACCAGCGGCGTCTTGCTTTCGCCACGACTTACTCCGAGAGGAGAAAAGTTGCCACGACTTACTCCGAGAGGAGAAAAGTTGCCACGGCTTACTCCGAGAGGTGAAACTTCGCCACGGCTTACTCCGAGAGGTGAGAATTCGCCACGACTTACTCCGAGAGGAGAAAAGTAGCCACGGCTTACTCCGAGAGGAGAAAAGTTGCCACGGCTTACTCCGAGAGGTGAAACTTCGCCGCGACTTACTCCGAGAGGGGAAAAGTTGCCGTTGCTTACTCCGAGAGGTGAAATATATTTTTCCAAGTACCAGCGGCGTCTTGCTTTCGCCACGACTTACTCCGAGAGGAGAAAAGTTGCCACGGCTTACTCCGAGAGGTGAAAGATATTTTCCAAGTACCAGCGGCGTCTTGCTTTCGCCACGACTTACTCCGAGAGGAGAAAAGTTGCCACGGCTTACTCCAAGAGGTGAAACTTCGCCACGACTTACTCCGAGAGGAGAAAAGTTGCCACGGCTTACTCCGAGAGGAGAAAAGTTGCCACGGCTTACTCCGAGAGGTGAGAATTCGCCATGACTTACTCCGAGAGGAGAAAAGTTGCCACGGCTCTCCGAGAGGAGAAAAGTTGCCACGGCTTACTCCAAGAGGTGAAACTTCGCCACGACTTACTCCGAGAGGAGAAAAGTTGCCACGCTTACTCCGAGAGCTGAGAATTCGCCACGACTTACACCGAGAGGTGAAAGATATTTTTCCAAGTACCAGCGGCGTCTTGCTTTCGCCACGACTTACTCCGAGAGGAGAAAAGTTGCCACGGCTTACTCCGAGAGGTGAAAGATATTTTCCAAGTACCAGCGGCGTCTTGCTTTCGCCACGACTTACTCCGAGAGGAGAAAAGTTGCCACGGCTTACTCCAAGAGGTGAGACTTCGCCACGACTTACTCCGAGAGGTGAAACTTCGGCGCGACTTACTCCGAGAGGAGAAAAGTTGCCACGGCTTACTCCGAGTGGTGAAACTTCGCCGCGACTTACTCCGAGAGGAGAAAAGTTGACACGGCTTACTCCGAGAGGTGAAAAGGTGCCACGACTTACTCCGAGAGGAGAAAAGTAGCCACGGCTTACTCCGAGAGGAGAAACTTCGCCGCGACTGACTCCGAGAGGAGAAAAGTTGCCACGACTTACTCCGAGAGGAGAAAAGTTGCCACGGCTTACTCCGAGAGGAGAAACTTCGCCACGGCTTACTCCGAGAGGTGAGAATTCGCCACGACTTACTCCGAGAGGAGAAAAGTAGCCACGGCTTACTCCGAGAGGAGAAACTTCGCCGCGACTGACTCCGAGAGGAGAAAAGTTGCCACGACTTACTCCGAGAGGAGAAAAGTTGCCACGGCTTACTCCGAGAGGTGAGAATTCGCCATGACTTACTCCGAGAGGAGAAAAGTTGCCACGGCTTACTCCGAGAGTTGAAACTTCGCCACGGCTTACTCCGAGAGGTGAGAATTCGCCACGACCTTACTCCGAGAGGAGAAAAGTAGCCACGGCTTACTCCGAGAGGAGAATCTTCGCCGCGACTGACTCCGAGAGGAGAAAAGTTGCCACGACTTACTCCGAGAGGAGAAAAGTTGCCACGGCTTACTCCGAGAGGTGAAAGATATTTTCCAAGTACCAGCGGCGTCTTGCTTTCGCCACGACTTACTCCGAGAGGAGAAAAGTTACCACGACTTACTCCGAGAGGAGAAAAGTTGCCACGGCTTACTCCGAGAGGTGAGAATTCGCCATGACTTACTCCGAGAGGAGAAAAGTTGCCACGGCTTACTCCAAGAGGTGAAACTTCGCCACGACTTACTCCGAGAGGAGAAAAGTTGCCACGGCTTACTCCGAGAGGTGAAACATCGCCACGGCTTACTCCGAGAGGTGAGAATTCGCCACGAATTACTCAGAGAGGATAAAAGTAGCCACGGCTTACTCCGAGAGGTGAAACTTCGCCGCGACTTACTCCGAGAGGAGAAAAGTTGACACGGCTTACTCCGAGAGGTGAAAAGTTGCCACGACTTACTCCGAGAGGAGAAAAGTAGCCACGGCTTACTCCGAGAGGAGAAACTTCGCCGCGACTGACTCCGAGAGGAGAAAAGTTGCCACGACTTACTCCGAGAGGAGAAAAGATGCCACGGCTTACTCCGAGAGGAGAAACTTCGCCACGGCTTACTCCGAGAGGTGAGAATTCGCCACGACTTACTCCGAGAGGAGAAAAGTAGCCACGGCTTACTCCGAGAGGAGAAACTTCGCCGCGACTGACTCCGAGAGGAGAAAAGTTGCCACGACTTACTCCGAGAGGAGAAAAGTTGCCACGGCTTACTCCGAGAGGTGAGAATTCGCCATGACTTACTCCGAGAGGAGAAAAGTTGCCACGGCTTACTCCGAGAGTTGAAACTTCGCCACGGCTTACTCCGAGAGGTGAGAATTCGCCACGACTTACTCCGAGAGGAGAAAAGTAGCCACGGCTTACTCCGAGAGGAGAAACTTCGCCGCGACTGACTCCGAGAGGAGAAAAGTTGCCACGACTTACTCCGAGAGGAGAAAAGTTGCCACGGCTTACTCCGAGAGGTGAAAGATATTTTCCAAGTACCAGCGGCGTCTTGCTTTCGCCACGACTTACTCCGAGAGGAGAAAAGTTGCCACGACTTACTCCGAGAGGAGAAAAGTTGCCACGGCTTACTCCGAGAGGTGAAACTTCGCCACGGCTTACTCCGAGAGGTGAGAATTCGCCACGACTTACTCCGAGAGGAGAAAAGTAGCCACGGCTTACTCCGAGAGGAGAAAAGTTGCCACGGCTTACTCCGAGAGGTGAAACTTCGCCGCGACTTACTCCGAGAGGGGAAAAGTTGCCGTTGCTTACTCCGAGAGGTGAAATATATTTTTCCAAGTACCAGCGGCGTCTTGCTTTCGCCACGACTTACTCCGAGAGGAGAAAAGTTGCCACGGCTTACTCCGAGAGGTGAAAGATATTTTCCAAGTACCAGCGGCGTCTTGCTTTCGCCACGACTTACTCCGAGAGGAGAAAAGTTGCCACGGCTTACTCCAAGAGGTGAAACTTCGCCACGACTTACTCCGAGAGGAGAAAAGTTGCCACGGCTTACTCCGAGAGGAGAAAAGTTGCCACGGCTTACTCCGAGAGGTGAGAATTCGCCATGACTTACTCCGAGAGGAGAAAAGTTGCCACGGCTTACTCCAAGAGGTGAAACTTCGCCACGACTTACTCCGAGAGGAGAAAAGTTGCCACGGCTTACTCCGAGAGCTGAGAATTCGCCACGACTTACTCCGAGAGGTGAAAGATATTTTTCCAAGTACCAGCGGCGTCTTGCTTTCGCCACGACTTACTCCGAGAGGAGAAAAGTTGCCACGGCTTACTCCGAGAGGTGAAAGATATTTTCCAAGTACCAGCGGCGTCTTGCTTTCGCCACGACTTACTCCGAGAGGAGAAAAGTTGCCACGGCTTACTCCAAGAGGTGAGACTTCGCCACGACTTACTCCGAGAGGTGAAACTTCGGCGCGACTTACTCCGAGAGGAGAAAAGTTGCCACGGCTTACTCCGAGAGGAGAAACTTCGCCGCGACTGACTCCGAGAGGAGAAAAGTTGCCACGACTTACTCCGAGAGGAGAAAAGTTGCCACGGCTTACTCCGAGAGGAGAAACTTCGCCACGGCTTACTCCGAGAGGTGAGAATTCGCCACGACTTACTCCGAGAGGAGAAAAGTAGCCACGGCTTACTCCGAGAGGAGAAACTTCGCCGCGACTGACTCCGAGAGGAGAAAAGTTGCCACGACTTACTCCGAGAGGAGAAAAGTTGCCACGGCTTACTCCGAGAGGTGAGAATTCGCCATGACTTACTCCGAGAGGAGAAAAGTTGCCACGGCTTACTCCGAGAGTTGAAACTTCGCCACGGCTTACTCCGAGAGGTGAGAATTCGCCACGACTTACTCCGAGAGGAGAAAAGTAGCCACGGCTTACTCCGAGAGGAGAAACTTCGCCGCGACTGACTCCGAGAGGAGAAAAGTTGCCACGACTTACTCCGAGAGGAGAAAAGTTGCCACGGCTTACTCCGAGAGGTGAAAGATATTTTCCAAGTACCAGCGGCGTCTTGCTTTCGCCACGACTTACTCCGAGAGGAGAAAAGTTACCACGACTTACTCCGAGAGGAGAAAAGTTGCCACGGCTTACTCCGAGAGGTGAGAATTCGCCATGACTTACTCCGAGAGGAGAAAAGTTGCCACGGCTTACTCCAAGAGGTGAAACTTCGCCACGACTTACTCCGAGAGGAGAAAAGTTGCCACGGCTTACTCCGAGAGGTGAAACATCGCCACGGCTTACTCCGAGAGGTGAGAATTCGCCACGACTTACTCCGAGAGGAGAAAAGTAGCCACGGCTTACTCCGAGAGGAGAAACTTCGCCGCGACTGACTCCGAGAGGAGAAAAGTTGCCACGACTTACTCCGAGAGGAGAAAAGTTGCCACGGCTTACTCCGAGAGGTGAAACATCGCCACGGCTTACTACGAGAGGTGAGAATTCGCCACGACTTACTCCGAGAGGAGAAAAGTAGCCACGGCTTACTCCGAGAGGAGAAACTTCGCCGCGACTGACTCCGAGAGGAGAAAAGTTGCCACGACTTACTCCGAGAGGAGAAAAGTTGCCACGGCTTACTCCGAGAGGTGAGAATTCGCCATGACTTACTCCGAGAGGAGAAAAGTTGCCACGGCTTACTCCAAGAGGTGAAACTTCGCCACGACTTACTCCGAGAGGAGAAAAGTTGCCACGGCTTACTCCGAGAGGTGAAACATCGCCACGGCTTACTCCGAGAGGTGAGAATTCGCCACGACTTACTCCGAGAGGAGAAAAGTAGCCACGGCTTACTCCGAGAGGAGAAACTTCGCCGCGACTGACTCCGAGAGGAGAAAAGTTGCCACGGCTTACTCCTAGAGGTGAAACTTCGCCGCGACTTACTCCGAGAGGAGAAAAGTTGCCACGGCTTACTCCTAGAGGTGAAACTTCGCCACGACTTACTCCGAGAGGAGAAAGGTTGCCACGGCTTACTCCGAGAGGTGAAACTTCGCCACGACTTACTCCGAGAGGAGAAAAGTTGACACGGCTTACTCCGAGAGGTGAAAAGTTGCCACGACTTACTCCGAGAGGAGAAAAGTTGCCACGGCTTACTCCGAGAGCTGAGAATTCGCCGCGACTTACTCCGAGAGGAGAAAAGTTGCCACGGCTTACTCCTAGAGGTGAAACTTCGCCACGACTTACTCCGAGAGGAGAAAGGTTGCCACGGCTTACTCCGAGAGGTGAAACTTCGCCACGACTTACTCCGAGAGGAGAAAAGTTGACACGGCTTACTCCGAGAGGTGAAAAGTTGCCACGACTTACTCCGAGAGGAGAAAAGTAGCCACGGCTTACTCCGAGAGGAGAAACTTCGCCGCGACTGACTCCGAGAGGAGAAAAGTTGCCACGACTTACTCCGAGAGGAGAAAAGTTGCCACGGCTTACTCCGAGAGGTGAAACTTCGCCACGGCTTACTACGAGAGGTGAGAATTCGCCACGACTTACTCCGAGAGGAGAAAAGTAGCCACGGCTTACTCCGAGAGGAGAAACTTCGCCGCGACTGACTCCGAGAGGAGAAAAGTTGCCACGACTTACTCCGAGAGGAGAAAAGTTGCCACGGCTTACTCCGAGAGGTGAGAATTCGCCATGACTTACTCCGAGAGGAGAAAAGTTGCCACGGCTTACTCCAAGAGGTGAAACTTCGCCACGACTTACTCCGAGAGGAGAAAAGTTGCCACGGCTTACTCCGAGAGGAGAAAAGTAGCCACGGCTTACTCCGAGAGGAGAAACTTCGCCGCGACTGACTCCGAGAGGAGAAAAGTTGCCACGGCTTACTCCTAGAGGTGAAACTTCGCCACGACTTACTCCGAGAGGAGAAAGGTTGCCACGGCTTACTCCGAGAGGTGAAACTTCGCCACGACTTACTCCGAGAGGAGAAAAGTTGCCACGGCTTACTCCGAGAGCTGAGAATTCGCCACGACTTACTCCGAGAGGTGAAAGATATTTTTCCAAGTACCAGCGGCGTCTTGCTTTCGCCACGACTTACTCCGAGAGGAGAAAAGTTGCCACGGCTTACTCCGAGAGGTGAAACTTCGCCACGACTTACCCCGAGAGGAGAAAAGTTGCCACGGCTTACTCCGAGAGGTGAAACTTCGCCACGGCTTACTCCGAGAGGTGAGAATTCGCCACGACTTACTCCGAGAGGAGAAAAGTAGCCACGGCTTACTCCGAGAGGAGAAACTTCGCCGCGACTGACTCCGAGAGGAGAAAAGTTGCCACGACTTACTCCGAGAGGAGAAAAGTTGCCACGGCTTACTCCGAGAGGTGAGAATTCGCCATGCCTTACTCCGAGAGGAGAAAAGTTGCCACGGCTTACTCCAAGAGGTGGAACTTCGCCACGACTTACTCCGAGAGGAGAAAAGTTGCCACGGCTTACTCCGAGAGGTGAAACTTCGCCACGACTTACTCCGAGAGGAGAAGAGTTGACACGGCTTACTCCCAGAGGTGAAAATTTGCCACGACTTACTCCGAGAGGAGAAAAGTAGCCACGGCTTACTCCGAGAGGAGAAACTTCGCCGCGACTGACTCCGAGAGGAGAAAAGTTGCCACGACTTACTCCGAGAGGAGAAAAGTTGCCACGGCTTACTCCGAGAGGTGAAACTTCGCCACGGCTTACTCCGAGAGGTGAGAATTTGCCACGACTTACTCCGAGAGGAGAAAAGTAGCCACGGCTTACTCCGAGAGGAGAAACTTCGCCGCGACTGACTCCGAGAGGAGAAAAGTTGCCACGACTTACTCCGAGAGGAGAAAAGTTGCCACGGCTTACTCCAAGAGGTGAAACTTCGCCACGACTTACTCCGAGAGGAGAAAAGTTGCCACGGCTTACTCCGAGAGGTGAAACATCGCCACGGCTTACTCCGAGAGGTGAGAATTCGCCACGAATTACTCAGAGAGGAGAAAAGTAGCCACGGCTTACTCCGAGAGGAGAAACTTCGCCGCGACTGACTCCGAGAGGAGAAAAGTTGCCACGACTTACTCCGAGAGGAGAAAAGTTGCCACGGCTTACTCCGAGAGGTGAGAATTCGCCATGACTTACTCCGAGAGGAGAAAAGTTGCCACGACTTACTCCGAGAGGAGAAAGGTTGCCACGGCTTACTCCGAGAGGTGAAACTTCGCCACGACTTACTCCGAGAGGAGAAAAGTTGACACGGCTTACTCCGAGAGGTGAAACTTCGCCACGACTTACTCCGAGAGGAGAAGAGTTGCCACGGCTTACTCCGAGAGGTGAAACTTCGCCGCGACTTACTCCGAGAGGAGAATAGTTGCCACGGCTTACTCCTAGAGGTGAAACTTCGCCACGACTTACTCCGAGAGGAGAAAGGTTGCCACGGCTTACTCCGAGAGGTGAAACTTCGCCACGACTTACTCCGAGAGGAGAAAAGTTGACACGGCTTACTCCGAGAGGTGAAAAGTTGCCACGACTTACTCCGAGAGGAGAAACTTCGCCGCGACTGACTCCGAGAGGAGAAAAGTTGCCACGACTTACTCCGAGAGGAGAAAAGTTGCCACGGCTTACTCCGAGAGGTGAGAATTCGCCATGACTTACTCCGAGAGGAGAAAAGTTGCCACGACTTACTCCGAGAGGAGAAAGGTTGCCACGGCTTACTCCGAGAGGTGAAACTTCGCCACGACTTACTCCGAGAGGAGAAAAGTTGACACGGCTTACTCCGAGAGGTGAAAAGTTGCCACGACTTACTCCGAGAGGAGAAAAGTTGCCACGGCTTACTCCGAGAGCTGAGAATTCGCCACGACTTACTCCGAGAGGTGAAAGATATTTTTCCAAGTACCAGCGGCGTCTTGCTTTCGCCACGACTTACTCCGAGAGGAGAAAAGTTTCCACGGCTTACTCCGAGAGGTGAAAGATATTTTTCCAAGTACCAGCGGCGTCTTGCTTTCGCCACGACTTACTCCGAGAGGAGAAAAGTTGCCACGACTTACTCCGAGAGGAGAAAAGTTGCCACGGCTTACTCCGAGAGCTGAGAATTCGCCACGACTTACTCCGAGAGGTGAAAGATATTTTTCCAAGTACCAGCGGCGTCTTGCTTTCGCCACGACTTACTCCGAGAGGAGAAAAGTTTCCACGGCTTACTCCGAGAGGTGAAAGATATTTTCCAAGTACCAGCGGCGTCTTGCTTTCGCCACGACTTACTCCGAGAGGAGAAAAGTTTCCACGGCTTACTCCGAGAGGTGAAAGATATTTTTCCAAGTACCAGCGGCGTCTTGCTTTCGCCACGACTTACTCCGAGAGGAGAAAAGTTGCCACGGCTTACTCCGAGAGGTGAAACTTCGCCGCGACTTACTCCGAGAGGAGAAAAGTTGACACGGCTTACTCCGAGAGGTGAAAAGTTGCCACGACTTACTCCGAGAGGAGAAAAGTAGCCACGGCTTACTCCGAGAGGAGAAACTTCGCCGCGACTGACTCCGAGAGGAGAAAAGTTGCCACGACTTACTCCGAGAGGAGAAAAGATGCCACGGCTTACTCCGAGAGGAGAAACTTCGCCACGGCTTACTCCGAGAGGTGAGAATTCGCCACGACTTACTCCGAGAGGAGAAAAGTAGCCACGGCTTACTCCGAGAGGAGAAACTTCGCCGCGACTGACTCCGAGAGGAGAAAAGTTGCCACGACTTACTCCGAGAGGAGAAAAGTTGCCACGGCTTACTCCGAGAGGTGAGAATTCGCCATGACTTACTCCGAGAGGAGAAAAGTTGCCACGGCTTACTCCGAGAGTTGAAACTTCGCCACGGCTTACTCCGAGAGGTGAGAATTCGCCACGACTTACTCCGAGAGGAGAAAAGTAGCCACGGCTTACTCCGAGAGGAGAAACTTCGCCGCGACTGACTCCGAGAGGAGAAAAGTTGCCACGACTTACTCCGAGAGGAGAAAAGTTGCCACGGCTTACTCCGAGAGGTGAAAGATATTTTCCAAGTACCAGCGGCGTCTTGCTTTCGCCACGACTTACTCCGAGAGGAGAAAAGTTGTGCCACGACTTACTCCGAGAGGAGAAAAGTTGCCACGGCTTTCTCCGAGAGGTGAGAATTCGCCATGACTTACTCCGAGAGGAGAAAAGTTGCCACGGCTTACTCCAAGAGGTGAAACTTCGCCACGACTTACTCCGAGAGGAGAAAAGTTGCCACGGCTTACTCCGAGAGGTGAAACATCGCACGGCTTACTCCGAGAGGTGAGAATTCGCCACGAATTACTCAGAGAGGAGAAAAGTAGCCACGGCTTACTCCGAGAGGAGAAACTTCGCCGCGACTGACTCCGAGAGGAGAAAAGTTGCCACGACTTACTCCGAGAGGAGAAAAGTTGCCACGGCTTACTCCGAGAGGTGAGAATTCGCCATGACTTACTCCGAGAGGAGAAAAGTTGCCACGGCTTACTCCAAGAGGTGAAACTTCGCCACGACTTACTCCGAGAGGAGAAAAGTTGCCACGGCTTACTCCGAGAGGTGAAACTTCGCCACGACTTACTCCGAGAGGAGAAGAGTTGCCGCGGCTTACTCCGAGAGGTGAAACTTCGCCGCGACTTACTCCGAGAGGAGAAAATTTGCCACGGCTTACTCCTAGAGGTGAACTTCGCCACGACTTACTCCGAGAGGAGAAAGGTTGCCCACGGCTTACTCCGAGAGGTGAAACTTCGCCACGACTTACTCCGAGAGGAGAAAAGTTGACACGGCTTACTCCGAGAGGTGAAAAGTTGCACGACTTACTCCGAGAGGAGAAAAGTTGCCACGGCTTACTCCGAGAGCTGAGAATTCGCCGCGACTTACTCCGAGAGGAGAAAAGTTGACACGGCTTACTCGAGAGGTGAAAAGTTTGCCACGACTTACTCCGAGAGGAGAAAAGTAGCCACGGCTTACTCCGAGAGGAGAAACTCGCCGCGACTGACTCCGAGAGGAGAAAAGTTGCCACGACTTACTCCGAGAGGGAAAAGTTGCCACGGCTTACTCCGAGAGGTGAAACTTCGCCACGGCTTACTCGAGAGGTGAGAATTCGCCACGACTTACTCCGAGAGGAGAAAAGTAGCCACGGCTTACTCCGAGAGGAGAAACTTCGCCGCGACTGACTCCGAGAGGAGAAAAGTTGCCACGACTTACTCCGAGAGGAGAAAAGTTGCCACGGCTTACTCGAGAGGTGAGAATTCGCCCATGACTTACTCCGAGAGGAGAAAAGTAGCCACGCTTACTCCGAGAGGAGAAACTTCGCCGCGACTGACTCCGAGAGGAGAAAAGTTGCCACGGCTTACTCCGAGAGGTGAAACTTCGCCGCCGACTTACTCCGAGAGGAGAAAAGTTGACACGGCTTACTCCGAGAGGTGAAAAGTTGCCACGACTTACTCCGAGAGGAGAAAAGTAGCCACGGCTTACTCCGAGAGGAGAAACTTCGCCGCGACTGACTCCGAGAGGAGAAAAGTTGCCACGACTTACTCCGAGAGGAGAAAAGTTGCCACGGCTTACTCCGAGAGGAGAAACTTCGCCACGGCTTACTCCGAGAGGTGAGAATTCGCCACGACTTACTCCGAGAGGAGAAAAGTAGCCACGGCTTACTCCGAGAGGTGAAACATCGCCACGGCTTTACTCCGAGAGGTGAGAATTCGCCACGAATTACTCAGGAGAGGAGAAAAGTAGCCACGGCTTACTCCGAGAGGAGAAAGTTCGCCGCGACTGACTCCGAGAGGAGAAAAGTTGCCACGACTTACTCCGAGAGGAGAAGAAGTTGCCACGGCTTACTCCGAGAGGTGAGAATTCGCCATGACTTACTCCGAGAGGAGAAAAGTTGCCACGAGTTACTCCGAGAGGAGAAAGGTTGCACGGCTTACTCCGAGAGGTGAAACTTCGCCACGACTTACTCCGAGAGGAGAAAAGTTGACACGGCTTACTCCGAGAGGTGAAACTTCGCCACGACTTACTCCGAGAGGAGAAGAGTTGCCACGGCTTACTCCGAGAGGTGAAACTTCGCCGCGACTTACTCCGAGAGGAGAATAGTTGCCACGGCTTACTCCTAGAGGTGAAACTTCGCCACGACTTAATTCCGAGAGGAGAAAGGTTGCCACGGCTTACTCCGAGAGGTGAAACTTCGCCACGACTTACTCCGAGAGGAGAAAAGTTGACACGGCTTACTCCGAGAGGTGAAAAGTTGCCACGACTTACTCCGAGAGGAGAAACTTCGCCGCGACTGACTCCGAGAGGAGAAAAAGTTGCCACGACTTACTCCGAGAGGAGAAAAGTTGCCACGGCTTACTCCGAGAGGTGAGGAATTCGCCATGGACTTACTCGAGAGGAGAAAAGTTGCCACGACTTACTCCGAGAGGAGAAAGGTTGCCACGGCTTACTCCGAGAGGTGAAACTTCGCCACGACTTACTCCGAGAGGAGAAAAGTTGACACGGCTTACTCCGAGAGGTGAAAAGTTGCCACGACTTACTCCGAGAGGAGAAAAGTTGCCACGGCTTACTCCGAGAGCTGAGAATTCGCCACGACTTACTCCGAGAGGTGAAAGATATTTTTCCAGTACCAGCGGCGTCTTGCTTTCGCCACGACTTACTCCGAGAGGAGAAAAGTTTCCACGGCTTACTCCGAGAGGTGAAAGATATTTTTCCAAGTACCAGCGGCGTCTTGCTTCGCCACGACTTACTCCGAGAGGAGAAAAGTTGCCACGACTTACTCCGAGAGGAGAAAAGTTGCCACGGCTTACTCCGAGAGCTGAGAATTCGCCACGACTTACTCCGAGAGGTGAAAGATATTTTTCCAAGTACCAGCGGCGTCTTGCTTTCGCCACGACTTACTCCGAGAGGAGAAAAGTTTCCACGGCTTACTCGAAGAGGTGAAAGATATTTTTCCAAGTACCAGCGGCGTCTTGCTTTCGCCACGACTTACTCCGAGAGGAGAAAAGTTGCCACGGCTTACTCCGAGAGGTGAAACTTCGCCGCGACTTACTCCGAGAGGAGAAAAGTTGACACGGCTTACTCCGAGAGGTGAAAAGTTGCCACGACTTACTCCGAGAGGAGAAAAGTAGCCACGGCTTACTCCGAGAGGAGAAACTTCGCCGCGACTGACTCCGAGAGGAGAAAAGTTGCCACGACTTACTCCGAGAGGAGAAAAGATGCCACGGCTTACTCCGAGAGGAGAAACTTCGCCACGGCTTACTCCGAGAGGTGAGAATTCGCCACGACTTACTCCGAGAGGAGAAAAGTAGCCACGGCTTACTCCGAGAGGAGAAACTTCGCCGCGACTGACTCCGAGAGGAGAAAAGTTGCCACGACTTACTCCGAGAGGAGAAAAGTTGCCACGGCTTACTCCGAGAGGTGAGAATTCGCCATGACTTACTCCGAGAGGAGAAAAGTTGCCACGGCTTACTCCGAGAGTTGAAACTTCGCCACGGCTTACTCCGAGAGGTGAGAATTCGCCACGACTTACTCCGAGAGGAGAAAAGTAGCCACGGCTTACTCCGAGAGGAGAAACTTCGCCGCGACTGACTCCGAGAGGAGAAAAGTTGCCACGACTTACTCCGAGAGGAGAAAAGTTGCCACGGCTTACTCCGAGAGGTGAAAGATATTTTCCAAGTACCAGCGGCGTCTTGCTTTCGCCACGACTTACTCCGAGAGGAGAAAAGTTGCCACGACTTACTCCGAGAGGAGAAAAGTTGCCACGGCTTACTCCGAGAGGTGAGAATTCGCCATGACTTACTCCGAGAGGAGAAAAGTTGCCACGGCTTACTCCAAGAGGTGAAACTTCGCCACGACTTACTCCGAGAGGAGAAAAGTTGCCACGGCTTACTCCGAGAGGTGAAACATCGCCACGGCTTACTCCGAGAGGTGAGAATTCGCCACGAATTACTCAGAGAGGAGAAAAGTAGCCACGGCTTACTCCGAGAGGAGAAACTTCGCCGCGACTGACTCCGAGAGGAGAAAAGTTGCCACGACTTACTCCGAGAGGAGAAAAGTTGCCACGGCTTACTCCGAGAGGTGAGAATTCGCCATGACTTACTCCGAGAGGAGAAAAGTTGCCACGGCTTACTCCAAGAGGTGAAACTTCGCCACGACTTACTCCGAGAGGAGAAAAGTTGCCACGGCTTACTCCGAGAGGTGAAACTTCGCCACGACTTACTCCGAGAGGAGAAGAGTTGCCGCGGCTTACTCCGAGAGGTGAAACTTCGCCGCGACTTACTCCGAGAGGAGAAAATTTGCCACGGCTTACTCCTAGAGGTGAAACTTCGCCACGACTTACTCCGAGAGGAGAAAGGTTGCCACGGCTTACTCCGAGAGGTGAAACTTCGCCACGACTTACTCCGAGAGGAGAAAAGTTGACACGGCTTACTCCGAGAGGTGAAAAGTTGCCACGACTTACTCCGAGAGGAGAAAAGTTGCCACGGCTTACTCCGAGAGCTGAGAATTCGCCGCGACTTACTCCGAGAGGAGAAAAGTTGACACGGCTTACTCCGAGAGGTGAAAAGTTGCCACGACTTACTCCGAGAGGAGAAAAGTAGCCACGGCTTACTCCGAGAGGAGAAACTTCGCCGCGACTGACTCCGAGAGGAGAAAAGTTGCCACGACTTACTCCGAGAGGGGAAAAGTTGCCACGGCTTACTCCGAGAGGTGAAACTTCGCCACGGCTTACTCCGAGAGGTGAGAATTCGCCACGACTTACTCCGAGAGGAGAAAAGTAGCCACGGCTTACTCCGAGAGGAGAAACTTCGCCGCGACTGACTCCGAGAGGAGAAAAGTTGCCACGACTTACTCCGAGAGGAGAAAAGTTGCCACGGCTTACTCCGAGAGGTGAGAATTCGCCATGACTTACTCCGAGAGGAGAAAAGTAGCCACGGCTTACTCCGAGAGGAGAAACTTCGCCGCGACTGACTCCGAGAGGAGAAAAGTTGCCACGGCTTACTCCGAGAGGTGAAACTTCGCCGCGACTTACTCCGAGAGGAGAAAAGTTGACACGGCTTACTCCGAGAGGTGAAAAGTTGCCACGACTTACTCCGAGAGGAGAAAAGTAGCCACGGCTTACTCCGAGAGGAGAAACTTCGCCGCGACTGACTCCGAGAGGAGAAAAGTTGCCACGACTTACTCCGAGAGGAGAAAAGTTGCCACGGCTTACTCCGAGAGGAGAAACTTCGCCACGGCTTACTCCGAGAGGTGAGAATTCGCCACGACTTACTCCGAGAGGAGAAAAGTAGCCACGGCTTACTCCGAGAGGAGAAAAGTTGCCACGGCTTACTCCGAGAGGTGAGAA
>CAXIEQ010000192.1:0-12832 GCA_964023945.1 Ectemnius cavifrons
AACTAACACTAGAACGTTGGTTAATAATCCTTCATTAATACTAAAGAACTAACTTAATATCGCGGAGGAATTCTGCTTCGCTGCCGGAGCGGGTAAACGCTACCGGAGCGGCGGCAGTGGTCAAGACTCGTTACCTGGACACCGGGTCTACGGAGCGAAAGACGCTGCCGGAGGACCGATGTCTCCTAGGCGAGGAGGCTAACCGCACTACGTCACGGATAAACCTGCTTCGCTACCGGAGCGGCTAAACGCTGCCGGAGCGGTGGCAGTGGTCAAGACTCGTTGCCAAGATACCAGATCTAAGGAGCGGAAGACGCTGCCTGAGCTCTGGTCTCCACTAGGCGCGGAGCCCGACTGACTACGGTCGCGGACAAACCTACTTCGCTGCCGGAACGGTTAAACGCTGCCGGAGCGGTGGCAGGGGTCACGACTCTTTACCTGGATACCAGATCTACGGAGCGGAAGACGCTGCCGGAGCTCTGGTCTCCACTAGGCGCGGAGCCCGACTGACTACGGTCGCGGACAAACCTACTTCGCTGCCGGAGCGGTGGCAGGGGTCACGACTCTTTACCTAGATACCAGATCTACGGAGCGGAAGACGCTGCCGGAGCTCTGGTCTCCACTAGGCGCGGAGCCCGACTGACTGACTCGGCCTGGCACGCTGCCTTATATGCCGGCGAGCGCTCGCTTCCCCGGGCGCTCGACGCTGACGCCATCTCGGCGGGAAATTCAAACGTTCGGGAGGCTCGCTGCCTGCGCGCGAAATTCAAACATAGTAATACTGATACTATCGCACTGTGCGCATCGTGCGCGGGAAATTTAAACTGTACAACTATACTACAACTATCCTAATATCTTTTAACGCATTTTACAGGTGGCGCTGCAGTTCCAGCGGTAAGTACAGGTAAGTACAGTATCCTAGCATCTTTTATCTCGTTTTACAGGTGGCGCTGCAGTTCCAGCGGTAAGTACAGGTAAGTACTGTATCCTAACATCTTTTAACTCGTTTTACAGGTGGCGCTGTGGTTCCTGCGGTTCGTATCGCTTGTCCTTGGATATTCACATTCGTTCTTATACCTTTATCTCTATCTTTACAAATGTTCGCCCAATACTAGTGTCTTCGTCAGTTTTACGTTTTCCTGCATGGGATACATTATCGCGCACGATTCTGGCTTTTCGACTTTACAGTCTTAGATTTACAACTTACAATAAGCGACGTCGCCCGAAAAGTGCATGGCGATTTAACCAGAGGATAACTAACTTGACTGACATTTCAGGGTCTATCTAGCGGTTTTACGTTCTCCTGCATGGGATACATTATCGCGCACTATTCTGGCTTTTCGACTTTACAGTCTTAGATTTACAACTTACAATAAGCGACATCGCCCGAAAAGTGCATGGCGATTTAACCAGAGGAGAAACTAACCAAGCTATTCTTTCGGAACGGATTGAACGGAACAGCAACTATAATTCAAACCGCGTATTTGCCACGAGTTGGCATTAAATGAAAAGGAAGATCGATGAACTCTTACAACTAGGAACGCTTATATTAATGAACACTTACATCTATGAACGCTTATGACTAGGAACGAAATACTTACATCTAAGAACGCTTATGATTCTACAAAACCTTACAATTAAGAACTCTTATAACTACAAAACCTTATATCTAGAAACTCTTATAACTACGTGGTTTGTCACAGGGTGACCTTCCCTGAGCTGGGGAATCCCGGGTGCGCCGGACCCGTGGTGCCAGTCGCGGGGACGTGACACCTCCCTGGGGAAAAAATCTTCTCGTCCTCGAGAAGCCTTCAACACGTCCGGGACACATGGTTGAATTCCCGTGTTGCCGTTGAATATCTGCTGCAGGAAGTCCTCTAGCTGTTGGCCTTGGTCATATCCTGCCATGCCTCTTGAAGGATCCTGGGGGTGAGTATGTCCTCTGGGGTACGCGTGTGCGCACGTTCGAAGAGCTCAAGTAGAAAGGCATTAGATGCCTCCTCCAGCGCTGCAATTGCAGCGGTCTGGAACTGTAGGTCGGTTCTGTTATCTTGAATAATTTCACGAACCAAGCGGAAGAATGGCACTCCGCTTATTATCGATCCATTCGATCGTTTGAAAGTGCAGATGCTTCTAGCAGTCATTGCGATAATATTAAATGCACACAATATCCCTCTTTGGATTGTAGCTCAAGACTAGTGTTAGGCGTCTCGTTGTCTCTCATTATATAGGATTCAATTTTCCCACATTGTACTTCGTGTTGGTCAGCTTGGTTGAGACGACCAGGTGGGGATCCAATCGGAAGAGATTTAATTTTGACTGGCCGAAGATCGTGGTGCGCTTTGCGGCACGTGTAGTGGTACACGTCGTCTTTGTGAGACCTCATGCTTCGCCGCAACACTCGCACGCTGCTTTCTTCTGCAGTCTCGTTCTAGGTGGCCGTTTATACCACAGAATGAACAATTTCGCACAGAGTCTTGCGGTTTCTGGCGACAGTTCCTTTGTATGTGACCAGGTTTACCACATGCATGACAAGTTTTCGTACTTGATTGGCATTCGGATGTATAGTGACCTGATTTATCACACTTTTTGCAGTACTTTTGGTTAGTAGGTACCACGGCCCGTACAGCTGGTACGTGTAGTTGTTGGCGTTCCAATACCTCTTGCTCTACTTTCATGGCAGTATTAATGGCTATTTCCAGGTTCTCGAAAGGTCGTCCGGACAATCTGATTTCGACGTTCGGGTGGAGACCCCGGATGAAATTATTCATCGCGGTATTCTGGGTGTGGTGGATAAGTATGTCACTCAGAGGTGGTTGTATTTCTCTTCGAATGTCATCGCAAATGGCCTGCGCAAGTTCGCGAGTTCGATTACTGTATGCTATGACGGATTCATCTGCCTTTTGAACCAATGTTGCCAGTTGTGCAGCATAGTGACCCGATGATGATCTTCGCGAGAACAGTGTCTGGATGGTGTTCAGGAACTCTTCTAAGGTATTGAATGTCTGGGGTAGCACCGCGGCACGCGCTTCGCCGTCTAATTTCGTCTTTATAATATGTATGAGGCTTGGGTGGGCGGTAGCGGGTAATAACTCAGCTGCCAATCTACAGCTTTCTACAAAATGTCTTACCGGAATATTATTTCCGTCGAACCGTTGTATAACTTCGCCAGCATCGCGTAAAGATATGAATCTGTATATATTTGCTCGCGCTTGATTCTGATCGTCTTGCTCCATATTGCTAATAGTGTAAAGTCCGTCTCTCAATCTGTCACTTGGTATCCCACCGCGCTGTCACCAATTTTTCATGTTATGTTTCGGTGGGCCTTCACTATCCCACCGCTGTTACCTATTTTTAATGTTACGTTTCGGTGGGCCTTCACTATCCCACCGCTGTTACCAATTCTCATATCAAGTAAAATATCGTAAACTCCGAGCGGCTAGAGTCTACAGGGTGAATACCGAGCGCAGGGATTGAGAGAAGGTCAAGAAGTAATGAAGACTAATGATACAAACAACTTGGACTCATTTATTGAAACTCCCTGTACATTGGAGTGTTTGATTACATGAAAGGAGAAGACGCGATGAGCCTGTAGCGAGAGCAACGCTAATTATACCTAATGCATGACTATATTACATTGACAATGAAACGAACTATAGCAAGGAGAGTACATGTTTCCCGGGGTATGAATCAACTATATCTATCGGATTTTAACTAACACTAGAACGTTGGTTAATAATCCTACATTAATACTAAAGAACTAACTTAATATCGCGGAGGAATTCTGCTTCGCTGCCGGAGCGGGTAAACGCTACCGGAGCGGCGGCAGTGGTCAAGACTCGTTACCTGGACACCGGGTCTACGGAGCGAAAGACGCTGCCGGAGGACCGATGTCTCCTAGGCGAGGAGGCTAACCGCACTACGTCACGGATAAACCTGCTTCGCTACCGGAGCGGCTAAACGCTGCCGGAGCGGTGGCAGTGGTCAAGACTCGTTGCCAAGATACCAGATCTAAGGAGCGGAAGACGCTGCCTGAGCTCTGGTCTCCACTAGGCGCGGAGCCCGACTGACTACGGTCGCGGACAAACCTACTTCGCTGCCGGAACGGTTAAACGCTGCCGGAGCGGTGGCAGGGGTCACGACTCTTTACCTGGATACCAGATCTACGGAGCGGAAGACGCTGCCGGAGCTCTGGTCTCCACTAGGCGCGGAGCCCGACTGACTACGGTCGCGGACAAACCTACTTCGCTGCCGGAGCGGTGGCAGGGGTCACGACTCTTTACCTAGATACCAGATCTACGGAGCGGAAGACGCTGCCGGAGCTCTGGTCTCCACTAGGCGCGGAGCCCGACTGACTGACTCGGCCTGGCACGCTGCCTTATATGCCGGCGAGCGCTCGCTTCCCCGGGCGCTCGACGCTGACGCCATCTCGGCGGGAAATTCAAACGTTCGGGAGGCTCGCTGCCTGCGCGCGAAATTCAAACATAGTAATACTGATACTATCGCACTGTGCGCATCGTGCGCGGGAAATTTAAACTGTACAACTATACTACAACTATCCTAATATCTTTTAACGCATTTTACAGGTGGCGCTGCAGTTCCAGCGGTAAGTACAGGTAAGTACAGTATCCTAGCATCTTTTATCTCGTTTTACAGGTGGCGCTGCAGTTCCAGCGGTAAGTACAGGTAAGTACTGTATCCTAACATCTTTTAACTCGTTTTACAGGTGGCGCTGTGGTTCCTGCGGTTCGTATCGCTTGTCCTTGGATATTCACATTCGTTCTTATACCTTTATCTCTATCTTTACAAATGTTCGCCCAATACTAGTGTCTTCGTCAGTTTTACGTTTTCCTGCATGGGATACATTATCGCGCACGATTCTGGCTTTTCGACTTTACAGTCTTAGATTTACAACTTACAATAAGCGACGTCGCCCGAAAAGTGCATGGCGATTTAACCAGAGGATAACTAACTTGACTGACATTTCAGGGTCTATCTAGCGGTTTTACGTTCTCCTGCATGGGATACATTATCGCGCACTATTCTGGCTTTTCGACTTTACAGTCTTAGATTTACAACTTACAATAAGCGACATCGCCCGAAAAGTGCATGGCGATTTAACCAGAGGAGAAACTAACCAAGCTATTCTTTCGGAACGGATTGAACGGAACAGCAACTATAATTCAAACCGCGTATTTGCCACGAGTTGACATTAAATGAAAAGGAAGATCGATGAACTCTTACAACTAGGAACGCTTATATTAATGAACACTTACATCTATGAACGCTTATGACTAGTGTTACGTCTCAGGGAGGCGTCGGCCGAAGGTCGTGGTCTTCCGCAACCTATTAGTCGATCTAATTCCCAGACGTGCTTATTTTCGATTTTTATTTGCCTCTTTTTCGGGTCAGTCGCTTGCACTGAACTTTACCCTGGGATGAGGCACTGCTGTAGAGAGTCGAGAGGGGATAACCTAATGGAGGGGACTACTCGGCTTAGCCGCGCTATGATCCGGTTCCGCACGGGAGAGGAAATCTTACAGGTAAATAGTAGCAGTGAGACTGCAGATAACTATGTTATGGATGTTAATGTAGAACAGCGGTTCAACGCCGATAGGTAAGTAGTAGGATTATAAGGTAAGTAATAAAGCATGGTAAGGTAGGTAAGTAGTCGGTAAGTAATAGAATATGGTAAAGAAGGTAAGTAGTAGGTAAGTAGTAATAAAATGTGGTAAGGTAGGTAGGTAGGGAAAATACAGGTAAGGTAGAATGATGGTAGAACAGGTAGGGAAATTCGGTAATGTAGAAAGTATATCTACCGGATCTGTTTGAATGACCACAGTCGTCGGCGCGTCCGTACGGCGCCATCTTGTAGTCGGTCCGATAGGGCTACATTTCAATATGCCCACCCGTCGCTAACAATTAGCGCGGTCGCGATGGGGCAGTAATATTAGGAGAGATACTAATGGGATGAATGTTGGAAGACTCTATCATCGCTAACAAATAGCGCGACTCGAGTATATGTCAATCTGCCTTTCCGTCGCTGGTGCCAAGCGCGGTTTCGGTAGGCAGTGTTATAAGGCAGAACGCATAAGAACTCAGAATCATGTGAAAGTTCCTCGTCGCTAGCGAATAGCGCGATCTCAACAATTAGCTAATATTCTGTGTGATCGTATGGAATTAATTAAATGCTTAATACCACCTTTCAGTGACTGCTCTCGCTTCATGGGTCTCGAACTCGATTGAATGGAACAGAGACAAGAGGATATGATGGAGCATCGTTGGAATGAAGGAATGATTCACTGGATAGAGGTGACAGGTCAGGAAAGAGATAATTGGTAAGACTTATCCTATCTTAATGCTAGAGGATGCTGGGGATATAATATTGGCACAAGTGAGTGGAGATAACCACGTTTATACCTATTTATTGGTTACTTGTATAATAAAACAATGATATGTCCCTTGTTACAGGATCTCTTCTATGACTACAGTCGATTGGGGAGGCACGAATTGGACCGTCTGAGTATGGGCAGAATTTATCATCTCAGTGACGATCGGGTCACTAACGATCAATATGGGTCGACCGTCCGGTGTGCCGTGTGTCACCGGTATGTAGTGCAGGCCTCCCGGTGGAATAATTGGCTCTGGTTCCACTGCCGGACCGTACGAAGGGACGGCGTGGTCTAAATATTCGAAGTCCCCTTCTAGTGACTCCGACTTTATAAAGTAGGACGGGGACTCAGGCGATTGCGCCTGCTCGTATTCGTCGTCTGTCGGTTCAGCCTTGACGTATTGAGGACAAGGTTCTGCAGACTGGGGTTCCGTTTGTTCCTCAAATAGAACTTGATTCGGCGCGACGTCCTCGATAAATGAAGATGACGCGGTTTGTGACGCGGCTTCCGCGACAAGTGGAGACGACGGGGTTTGTGACGCGACTTCAGCGGAGGTTGGGTTGTCTCGCTTCGCGTTGCATGAGGCTTGCTTAGCCTGCCTTCGTATGGGGTGCGGCGGGAAGAATGGTGAGGCCGTCGGATACCCATAGTGGTGTGGGTCGACGAACGAGGCGTAAAATTCGCGGTAATATTCCGCTCGCTCCCTGCGATGGTGCTCCTCGTATAACTCCCTTCGCTCCTGGACACGTCGTCCTGATCGTCGACTCCTCCTTGAACCCGGGCGTTTGTCGGCGCGAGCGTTCGCAGCCATCGTAGCCTCTGCCGGCGCTGTGCGTAGCGCGGTTCCGAAAGGCTGCCTTAAATATGGAGAGAGAATATACGATTAGCCAGGCCATTGCACGCTGCTAACAAATAGCGCGTCGGCTGTATCGCTAACAATAGCGCGGCATTAGGATATTATATATATATAAGCAATGCGTAATCTACTAACCGAGCTACCACGTAGCGCTAACAAATAGCGCGGTAGCTGCAACTCGTCAAATGTACGAGTCCAGATGAATGAAGTAACTTCCCGTAGACTCTAGTCAACGCTAACAAAGAGCGCGAGTTCCGTGTCTGAACGAATCAAAATAATTATCCGTCGCGGAACACCTTCCAGAGCTTGTGATTCGTTGAGTTGGGAATTCATGACGAATTGCGAAGTAAACGAGGCGTATAGAAGATTGAAAGAATATTGGAAGTGACAATTCGATTTATTGCTCGGTTGACACGCACTTAGTACACTGTTCGGAATTAATAACTATAGGGACGCGTGATGTTTAACGTGGTGGTCGGTCACGGAGTCACTCGTACGCTTATAACTTTTTGTTTCGACTTACAATTCGTAGTGTTGTAGAACAAGGGATTCCTGACAGCTCAGGGGGTGACAGTGTTGATTGCTCGTTGCAGATGTTGGCTGCGAGGTGACTGTTCAATCACTGCACTGAACTGTTCAATCACTGCACTGACTCTATGCTATGGTCACTTGGGAGGTTTCGAGAGTTGCTGCTGGTTGCTAAGAGCGCACGATGTAGACTGACTGTTCGACTGACTCTCCGGAGCCTCGTAGGTCTCCGCGCAGTGAGGCCGCGCAGCGCCCGCGTAGTGGGGAGCCAATCGGAGGCCTGGGATCGCGTCGGCGACCGAGTCCGCGCGGACTTCAAGAATGCCGACGTCGGCAATCCCACGCTCGGCGAGCTCCACGTGCGATGCAGCGTAGGCGATCCCACGCTGGACCGCGCGTGCCTTATCAGTAGTAGACGAGCTGGAGCCTCGCGCGTTATCTAATACCTCGTACGTGACTTTAAGCTTTTCTCTCGTGAGAATGGAATGCAGGTCTTGCCTACTGGATACTCCTTGATCATCCTCCTCTGGGAAGCTTACGAATGATTATCTCACGGTCGCACGTGTACAGGAGTACGTGGGAACGCTGATAATACTAAATGCTTGGCGCGAGCTCGTCTACGCGGTGTCCCGAAGTTATAGGTATTCTTATGGTTATAGTAATATTCCTCCAACGACTCACGATCATTTCTGAATCATTACATATTTATGTTCGTGGTTCATTGGGGCAGTATTATAAATGAAGGACTATGCTCATCTTACGCAGTGGCTATAATACGATGTTTAATTAATCTTACTTTAAGCTGGGCTCAATGTCGAAGAGCTTGGATCGCTATTTTCACTGGTGTTATTGATAGTATGAAAATTTCATGCGTTATGATGGCCTTCGGCCATTTTGGAATTTAACGGGCCTCGACTGATATATGCAACGTCAGCAATTTTTCTTAGCGATATATCGATAAGAAAATATATGCTGACTCGGCGAAATTCGAGATGACCTTGAGCGATTTTTCAAAAACTCCCGCGGCCTTCGGCCGCGGGAAGAGCAGCTGGGCCTTTGGCCCAGCTGGTTGGGCGCTTGGAAGTTCGTGTGCTTGGAATTACCAAATGATTGAAGTTCGTGAATTAAAAGAGAAGAGAGAAAAAAAAACTGTACGAATATCAGGGACGGCGTGAGACGTCACACTAGGAACGAAATACTTACATCTAAGAACGCTTATGATTCTACAAAACCTTACAATTAAGAACTCTTATAACTACAAAACCTTATATCTAGTGTTACGTCTCAGGGAGGCGTCGGCCGAAGGTCGTGGTCTTCCGCAACCTATTAGTCGATCTAATTCCCAGACGTGCTTATTTTCGATTTTTATTTGCCTCTTTTTCGGGTCAGTCGCTTGCACTGAACTTTACCCTGGGATGAGGCACTGCTGTAGAGAGTCGAGAGGGGATAACCTAATGGAGGGGACTACTCGGCTTAGCCGCGCTATGATCCGGTTCCGCACGGGAGAGGAAATCTTACAGGTAAATAGTAGCAGTGAGACTGCAGATAACTATGTTATGGATGTTAATGTAGAACTGCGGTTCAACGCCGATAGGTAAGTAGTAGGATTATGAGGTAAGTAATAAATTATGGTAAGGTAGATAAATAGTAATAAAATGTGGTAAGGAAGGTAAGTAGTAGGTAAGTAGTAGAGTATGGTAAAGAAGGTAAGTAGTAGATAAGTAGTGAAAATGCAGGTTAGGTAGAATAATGGTAAAACAGGTAGGAAAGTTCGGTAAGGTAGAAAGTATTTCCACCGAATCTGTTTGAATGACCACAGCTTGTCGTAGTCAAAGATCGGAACGACCCATTTACCGGGGCGTGAGGTGAAATATTAAATTACCTCCCTACGGTCAATGCGCTTATATGCAATTTACCTGGGATGGGGTGCTGTCACTTTAGGGCCGCGAAAACGCGATTTACACGAGACACGCTGTTCGGGTGACTATTATGCCCGAAAGTCGCTTATGCTACGAGTGTGCTTACTTGCTAAGGAAAATAGAGATAAGGTAATAGGCTTCCGTTGCTTCGAGATACATTCTCAAGGAAACAGAAATATGTGAGTGCAATATCGGGTAAGATGGATTTATTCGACAAGCTGAGTGTATATATATATAGGTGTATAAAATGAGTAGTCACATGATTGGAATTGAACTTCAGTAATTAATCTAGTATGATAACATCATCGTCTTCGCTGAATATTTCCTCAATTACAATAGAGGACGGAGGAGGATAGAATTGGAAGGTATGGGTAGTTGCATCCCTTAATAACTCGGTCACAACTGGGTTGTTGACGACAAATTGGCGATCCTCCTGAGACGAGGATCGAGGGAGAGGGATATAATAGAGGTTGCTGTTTGAGGGTTCTGGAGGAAGATCGGGAAGCTGCGGATTTCCCTCCTGAAGGGAAGAATCCGGTACAGGAGAATAAGCTTCCGGTGGTGGCATATCGGGGCCAGTTCGGGGAGCGTAGTTAATATAATTAACACTATCCGCTTCGCCGTTCCCAGCGTGATCCTGGACAGGTGCACTGGGGGCGGGTACGCGTTGTTCACGGGCTCGGCGTCCTGCTCGGCGTGTTGGCCGTCTGTTTGAGCAAGGAGGAGCCGTAGGGTGGTCTTGGCGGCAGACGTAGGGTGCGTATCCGTTTCGTAGTCGCACTCCAAGATACCAATAGAGGAATTCCTCCTCTTGTTGCCGAATCCGTTCATAATATTGCTGGCGGCGGTCTCGTACTCGCCTGCCGGAACGGTGGCTCCGACGGGGTGTAGGGCGTTGGTGTCCGCCTCCTCGGTTCGCGTTCATGATTGGGATGATCGGTTCGGATCGGTGAGGCGCTCTACCGTAGCGCTGCTCCTTACGCTTGTTGGAAGCGCGTATAGTGACAGATCTATAATCCGATAGAACACACTTTGAAAATACAATAGACAGGCGGTCTATGGATAATTCGGAGTCGTTTAGGTTCACTGTAAGGATAGGTAAGGGAAGATGGTTGGCCATTGTGTTTGAATGGGAACACTCTCGTCAAGACAACAAGTATATTGAATGAATATTTAGGATACACTGGCGTATAATAGTAATAATAAAGGCAGATGCCTGAATCTCGGAACAATGGGTGGACTTAAAGTTTAACGTGGGAGTCAGTCACGGAGTCTAATCGCGGCTATATTGAGTGACAAACGACTTACGTTTAGGAGCGCTGGACAAGTCGCTTCGGAGTGGCAGGCGCTAAGCAAGGGTTGCCCTGGGATGTGGCGAAGAAGCACTAAGTATCACTGGCTGTCACCACTGAACTGAATTCTAAGTCAAGTATTGGAGCTTGAAGAGAAGGTTGCTGCCGTTCACTAAGAGCGCACGATGAAGACTGATCATTCGACTGACTCTCCGGAGCCTCGTAGGTCTCCGCGCAGTGGGGCCGCGCAGCGCCCGCGTAGTGGGGAGCCAATCGGAGGCCTGGGATCGCGTCGGCGACCGAGTCCGCGCGGACTTCAAGAATGCTGACGTCGGCAATCCCACGCTCGGCGGGCTCCACGTGCGATGCAGCGTAGGCGATCCCACGCTGGACCGCGCGTGCCTTATCAGTAGTAGACGAGCTGGAGCCTCGCGCGTTATCTAATACCTCGTACGTGACTTCAAGCTTTTCTCTCGTGAGAATGGAATGCAGGTCTTGCCTACTGGATACTCTTTGATCATCCTCCTCTGGGAAGCTTACGAATGATTATCTCACGGTCGCCCGTGTACAGGAGTACGTGGGAACGCTGATAATACTAAATGCTTGGCGCGAGCTCGTCTACGCGGTGTTCCGAAGTTATAGGTATTCTTATGGTTATAGTAATATTCCTCCAACGACTCACGATCATTTCTGAATCATTACATATTTATGTTCGTGGTTCATTGGGGCAGTATTATAAATGAAGGAATATGCTCATGTTACGCAGTGGCTATAATACGATGTTTAGTTAATCTTACTTTAAGCTGGGCTCAATGTCGAAGAGCTTGGATCGCTATTTTCACTGGTGTTATTGATAGTATGAAAATTTCATGCGTTATGATGGCCTTCGGCCATTTTGGAATTTAACGGGCCTCGACTGATATATGCAACGTCAGCAATTTTTCTTAGCGATATATCGATAAGAAAATATATGCTGACTCGGCGAAATTCGAGATGACCTTGAGCGATTTTTCAAAAACTCCCGCGGCCTTCGGCCGCGGGAAGAGCAGCTGGGCCTTTGGCCCAGCTGGTTGGGCGCTTGGAAGTTCGTGTGCTTGGAATTACCAAATGATTGAAGTTCGTGAATTAAAAGAGAAGAGAGAGAAAAAAAAACTGTACGATTATCAGGGACGGCGTGAGACGTCACACTAGAAACTCTTATAACTACGTGGTTTGTCACAGGGTGACCTTCCCTGAGCTGGGGAATCCCGGGTGCGCCGGACCCGTGGTGCCAGTCGCGGGGACGTGACACCACGGGTCCGGCGCACCCGGGATTCCCCAGCTCAGGGAAGGTCACCCTGTGACAAACCACGTAGTTATAAGAGTTTCTAGATATAAGGTTTTGTAGTTATAAGAGTTCTTAATTGTAAGGTTTTGTAGAATCATAAGCGTTCTTAGATATAAGTATTTCGTTCCTAGTCATAAGCGTTCCTAGTTGTAAGAGTTCATCGATCTTCCTTTTCGTTTAATGTCAACTCGTGGCAAATACGCGGTTTGAATTATAGTTGCTGTTCCGTTCAATCCGTTCCGAAAGAATAGTTTGGTTAGTTTCTCCTCTGGTTAAATCGCCATGCACTTTTCGGGCGATGTCGCTTATTGTAAGTTGTAAATCTAAGACTGTAAAGTCGAAAAGCCAGAATAGTGCGCGATAATGTATCCCATGCAGGAGAACGTAAAACCGCTAGATAGACCCTGAAATGTCAGTCAAGTTAGTTATCCTCTGGTTAAATCGCCATGCACTTTTCGGGCGACGTCGCTTATTGTAAGTTGTAAATCTAAGACTGTAAAGTCGAAAAGCCAGAATCG
>CAXIEQ010000194.1:0-13138 GCA_964023945.1 Ectemnius cavifrons
TTTCACCTCTCGGAGTAAGTCGTGGCGAATTCTCACCTCTCGGAGTAAGCCGTGGCAACTTTTCTCCTCTCGGAGTAAGTCGTGGCGAAAGCAAGACGCCGCTGGTACTTGGAAAAATATCTCTCACCTCTCGGAGTAAGTCGTGGCGAATTCTCACCTCTCGGAGTAAGTCGTGGCGAAGTTTCACCTCTCGGAGTAAGCCGTGGCGAAAGCAAGACGCCGCTGGTACTTGGAAAAATATCTCTCACCCCTCGGAGTAAGTCGTGGCGAATTCTCACCTCTCGGAGTAAGTCGCGGCGAATTCTCACCTCTCGGAGTAAGTCGCGGCGAAGTTTCACCTCTCGGAGTAAGTCGCGGCGAATTCTCACCTCTCGGAGTAAGTCGTGGCGAATTCTCACCTCTCGGAGTAAGCCGTGGCAACTTTTCTCCTCTCGGAGTAAGCCGTGGCGAAAGCAAGACGCCGCTGGTACTTGGAAAAATATCTCTCACCCCTCGGAGTAAGTCGTGGCGAATTCTCACCTCTCGGAGTAAGTCGCGGCGAATTCTCACCTCTCGGAGTAAGTCGCGGCGAAGTTTCACCTCTCGGAGTAAGTCGCGGCGAATTCTCACCTCTCGGAGTAAGTCGTGGCGAATTCTCACCTCTCGGAGTAAGCCGTGGCAACTTTTCTCCTCTCGGAGTAAGCCGTGGCAACTTTTCTCCTCTCGGAGTAAGTCGCGGCGAAGTTTCACCTCTCGGAGTAAGTCGCGGCGAAGTTTCACCTCTCGGAGTAAGTCGTGGCGAATTCTCACCTCTCGGAGTAAGCCGTGGCAACTTTTCTCCTCTCGGAGTAAGTCGCGGCGAAGTTTCACCTCTCGGAGTAAGCCGTGGCAACTTTTCTCCTCTCGGAGTAAGTCGTGGCGAAATCAAGACGCCGCTGGTACTTGGAAAAATATCTCTCACCTCTCGGAGTAAGTCGTGGCGAATTCTCACCTCTCGGAG
Organism: Ectemnius cavifrons; assembly: GCA_964023945.1. NCBI lineage: Eukaryota > Metazoa > Arthropoda > Insecta > Hymenoptera > Crabronidae > Ectemnius > Ectemnius cavifrons. Next base: position 980 of record CAXIEQ010000194.1, read on the forward strand.
TAAGCCGTGGCAACTTTTCTCCTCTCGGAGTAAGTCGCGGCGAAGTTTCACCTCTCGGAGTAAGTCGCGGCGAAGTTTCACCTCTCGGAGTAAGTCGTGGCAAATTCTCACCTCTCGGAGTAAGCCGTGGCAAGTTTTCTCCTCTCGGAGTAAGTCGTGGCGAAAGCAAGACGCCGCTGGTACTTGGAAAAATATCTCTCACCTCTCGGAGTAAGTCGTGGCGAATTCTCACCTCTCGGAGTAAGCCGTGGCAACTTTTCTCCTCTCGGAGTAAGTCGTGGCGAATTCTCACCTCTCGGAGTAACCCGTGGCAACTTTTCTCCTCTCGGAGTAAGTCGCGGCGAAGTTTCACCTCTCGGAGTAAGTCGCGGCAAATTCTCATCTCTCGGAGTAAGCCGCGGCAACTTTTCTCCTCTCGGAGTAAGTCGTGGCGAAAGCAAGACGCCGCTGGTACTTGGAAAAATATCTCTCTCCTCTCGGAGTAAGTCGCGGCGAAGTTTCACCTCTCGGAGTAAGTCGCGGCGAATTCTCACCTCTCGGAGTAAGCCGTGGCAACTTTTCACCTCTCGGAGTAAGCCGTGGCAACTTTTCTCCTCTCGGAGTAAGTCGTGGCGAAAGCAAGACGCCGCTGGTACTTGGAAAAATATCTCTCACCTCTCGGAGTAAGTCGTGGCGAATTCTCACCTCTCGGAGTAAGCCGTGGCAACTTTTCTCCTCTCGGAGTAAGTCGTGGCGAAAGCAAGACGCCGCTGGTACTTGGAAAAATATCTCTCACCTCTCGGAGTAAGTCGCGGCGAAGTTTCACTTCTCGGAGTAAGTCGTGGCGAATTCTCACCTCTCGGAGTAAGCCGTGGCAACTTTTCTCCTCTCGGAGTAAGTCGTGGCTAATTCTCACCTCTCGGAGTAAGCCGTGGCAACTTTTCTCCTCTCGGAGTAAGTCGCGGCGAAGTTTCACCTCTCGGAGTAAGTCGTGGCGAATTCTCACCTCTCGGAGTAAGTCGTGGCGAATTCTCACCTCTCGGAGTAAGCCGTGGCAACTTTTCTCCTCTCGGAGTAAGTCGTGGCGAAGTTTCACCTCTCGGAGTAAGCCGTGGCAACTTTTCTCCTCTCGGAGTAAGTCGTGGCGAATTCTCTCCTCTCGGAGTAAGTCGTGGCGAAGTTTCACCTCTCGGAGTAAGTCGTGGCGAATTCTCACCTCTCGGAGTAAGCCGTGGCAAGTTTTCTCCTCTCGGAGTAAGTCGTGGCGAAAGCAAGACGCCGCTGGTACTTGGAAAAATATCTCTCACCTCTCGGAGTAAGTCGTGGCGAATTCTCACCTCTCGGAGTAAGTCGCGGCGAATTCTCACTTCTCGGAGTAAGTCGCGGCGAATTCTCACCTCTCGGAGTAAGTCGTGGCGAAGTTTCACCTCTCGGAGTAAGCCGTGGCAACTTTTCTCCTCTCGGAGTAAGTCGTGGCGTAAGCAAGACGCCGCTGGTACTTGGAAAAATATCTCTCACCCCTCGGAGTAAGTCGTGGCGAATTCTCACCTCTCGGAGTAAGCCGTGGCAACTTTTCTCCTCTCGGAGTAAGTCGTGGCGAAAGCAAGACGCCGCTGGTACTTGGAAAAATATCTCTCACCCCTCGGAGTAAGTCGTGGCGAATTCTCACCTCTCGGAGTAAGCCGTGGCAACTTTTCTCCTCTCGGAGTAAGTCGCGGCGAAGTTTCACCTCTCGGAGTAAGTCGTGGCGAATTCTCACCTCTCGGAGTAAGCCGTGGCAAATTTTCTCCTCTCGGAGTAAGTCGTGGCGAAAGCAAGACGCCGCTGGTACTTGGAAAAATATCTCTCACCTCTCGGAGTAAGTCGTGGCGAATTCTCACCTCTCGGAGTAAGTCGCGGCGAATTCTCACCTCTCGGAGTAAGTCGCGGCGAAGTTTCACCTCTCGGAGTAAGTCGCGGCGAATTCTCACCTCTCGGAGTAAGTCGTGGCGAATTCTCACCTCTCGGAGTAAGCCGTGGCAACTTTTCTCCTCTCGGAGTAAGCCGTGGCAACTTTTCTCCTCTCGGAGTAAGTCGCGGCGAAGTTTCACCTCTCGGAGTAAGTCGCGGCAAATTCTCACCTCTCGGAGTAAGTCGCGGCGAAGTTTCACCTCTCGGAGTAAGCCGTGGCAACTTTTCTCCTCTCGGAGTAAGTCGTGGCGAAGTTTCACCTCTCGGAGTAAGCCGTGGCAACTTTTCTCCTCTCGGAGTAAGTCGTGGCGAATTCTCCCCTCTCGGAGTAAGCCGTGGCAACTTTTCTCCTCTCGGAGTAAGTCGTGGCGAAAGCAAGACGCCGCTGGTACTTGGAAAAATATCTCTCACCTCTCGGAGTAAGTCGCGGCGAAGTTTCACCTCTCGGAGTAAGTCGTGGCGAATTCTCACCTCTCGGAGTAAGCCGTGGCAACTTTTCTCCTCTCGGAGTAAGTCGTGGCGAAAGCAAGACGCCGCTGGTACTTGGAAAAATATCTCTCACCTCTCGGAGTAAGTCGTGGCGAATTCTCACCTCTCGGAGTAAGCCGTGGCAACTTTTCTCCTCTCGGAGTAAGCCGTGGCAACTTTTCTCCTCTCGGAGTAAGTCGCGGCGAAGTTTCACCTCTCGGAGTAAGCCGTGACAACTTTTCTCCTCTCGGAGTAAGTCGTGGCGAAGTTTCACCTCTCGGAGTAAGCCGTGGCAACTTTTCTCCTCTCGGAGTAAGTCGTGGCGAATTCTCTCCTCTCGGAGTAAGTCGTGGCGAAGTTTCACCTCTCGGAGTAAGTCGTGGCGAATTCTCACCTCTCGGAGTAAGCCGTGGCAAATTTTCTCCTCTCGGAGTAAGTCGTGGCGAAAGCAAGACGCCGCTGGTACTTGGAAAAATATCTCTCACCTCTCGGAGTAAGCCGTGGCGAATTCTCACCTCTCGGAGTAAGCCGTGGCAACTTTTCTCCTCTCGGAGTAAGTCGTGGCGAAGTTTCACCTCTCGGAGTAAGTCGTGGCGAATTCTCACCTCTCGGAGTAAGTCGTGGCGAATTCTCACCTCTCGGAGTAAGCCGTGGCAACTTTTCTCCTCTCGGAGTAAGTCGCGGCGAAGTTTCACCTCTCGGAGTAAGCCGTGGCAACTTTTCTCCTCTCGGAGTAAGTCGTGGCGAAAGCAAGACGCCGCTGGTACTTGGAAAAATATCTCTCACCTCTCGGAGTAAGTCGTGGCGAATTCTCACCTCTCGGAGTAAGTCGTGGCGAATTCTCACCTCTCGGAGTAAGCCGTGGCAACTTTTCTCCTCTCGGAGTAAGTCGCGGCGAAGTTTCACCTCTCGGAGTAAGTCGTGGCGAATTCTCACCTCTCGGAGTAAGTCGCGGCGAATTCTCACCTCTCGGAGTAAGCCGTGGCAACTTTTCTCCTCTCGGAGTAAGTCGCGGCGAAGTTTCACCTCTCGGAGTAAGTCGCGGCAAATTCTCACCTCTCGGAGTAAGCCGTGGCAACTTTTCTCCTCTCGGAGTAAGTCGTGGCGAAAGCAAGACGCCGCTGGTACTTGGAAAAATATCTCTCACCTCTCGGAGTAAGTCGTGGCGAATTCTCACCTCTCGGAGTAAGCCGTGGCAACTTTTCTCCTCTCGGAGTAAGTCGCGGCGAAGTTTCACCTCTCGGAGTAAGTCGCGGCGAAGTTTCACCTCTCGGAGTAACCCGTGGCAACTTTTCTCCTCTCGGAGTAAGTCGTGGCGAAAGCAAGACGCCGCTGGTACTTGGAAAAATATCTCTCACCTCTCGGAGTAAGTCGTGGCGAAGTTTCACCTCTCGGAGTAAGCCGCGGCAACTTTTCTCCTCTCGGAGTAAGTCGTGGCGAATTCTCCCCTCTCGGAGTAAGCCGTGGCAACTTTTCTCCTCTCGGAGTAAGTCGTGGCGAATTCTCACCTCTCGGAGTAAGCCGTGGCAACTTTTCTCCTCTCGGAGTAAGTCGTGGCGAATTCTCACCTCTCGGAGTAACCCGTGGCAACTTTTCTCCTCTCGGAGTAAGTCGCGGCGAAGTTTCACCTCTCGGAGTAAGTCGCGGCAAATTCTCATCTCTCGGAGTAAGCCGCGGCAACTTTTCTCCTCTCGGAGTAAGTCGTGGCGAAAGCAAGACGCAGCTGGTACTTGGAAAAATATCTCTCTCCTCTCGGAGTAAGTCGCGGCGAAGTTTCACCTCTCGGAGTAAGTCGCGGCGAATTCTCACCTCTCGGAGTAAGCCGTGGCAACTTTTCACCTCTCGGAGTAAGCCGTGGCAACTTTTCTCCTCTCGGAGTAAGTCGTGGCGAAAGCAAGACGCCGCTGGTACTTGGACAAATATCTCTCACCTCTCGGAGTAAGTCGTGGCGAAGTTTCACCTCTCGGAGTAAGCCGCGGCAACTTTTCTCCTGTCGGAGTAAGTCGTGGCGAATTCTCCCCTCTCGGAGTAAGCCGTGGCAACTTTTCTCCTCTCGGAGTAAGTCGTGGCGAATTCTCACCTCTCGGAGTAACCCGTGACAACTTTTCTCCTCTCGGAGTAAGTCGCGGCGAAGTTTCACCTCTCGGAGTAAGCCGTGGCAACTTTTCTCCTCTCGGAGTAAGTCGTGGCGAAAGCAAGACGCCGCTGGTACTTGGACAAATATCTCTCACCTCTCGGAGTAAGTCGTGGCGAATTCTCACCTCTCGGAGTAAGTCGCGGCGAATTCTCACCTCTCGGAGTAAGCCGTGGCAACTTTTCTCCTCTCGGAGTAAGTCGTGGCGAAAGCAAGACGCCGCTGGTACTTGGAAAAATATCTCTCACCTCTCGGAGTAAGTCGTGGCGAATTCTCACCTTTCGGAGTAAGTCGTGGCGAATTCTCACCTCTCGGAGTAAGCCGTGGCAACTTTTCTCCTCTCGGAGTAAGTCGCGGCGAAGTTTCACCTCTCGGAGTAAGCCGTGGCAACTTTTCTCCTCTCGGAGTAAGTCGTGGCGAAAGCAAGACGCCGCTGGTACTTGGACAAATATCTCTCACCTCTCGGAGTAAGTCGTGGCGAAGTTTCACCTCTCGGAGTAAGCCGCGGCAACTTTTCTCCTGTCGGAGTAAGTCGTGGCGAATTCTCCCCTCTCGGAGTAAGCCGTGGCAACTTTTCTCCTCTCGGAGTAAGTCGTGGCGAATTCTCACCTCTCGGAGTAACCCGTGGCAACTTTTCTCCTCTCGGAGTAAGTCGCGGCGAAGTTTCACCTCTCGGAGTAAGCCGTGGCAACTTTTCTCCTCTCGGAGTAAGTCGTGGCGAAAGCAAGACGCCGCTGGTACTTGGAAAAATATCTCTCACTTCTCGGAGTAAGTCGTGGCGAATTCTCACCTCTCGGAGTAAGTCGTGGCGAATTCTCACCTCTCGGAGTAAGACGTGGCAACTTTTCTCCTCTCGGAGTAAGTCGCGGCGAAGTTTAACCCTCGGAGTAAGCCGTGGCAACTTTTCTCCTCTCGGAGTAAGTCGTGGCGAAAGCAAGACGCCGCTGGTACTTGGAAAAATATCTCTCACCTCTCGGAGTAAGTCGCGGCGAATTCTCACCTCTCGGAGTAAGCCGTGGCAACTTTTCTCCTCTCGGAGTAAGTCGTGGCGAAGTTTCACCTCTCGGAGTAAGTCGTGGCGAATTCTCACCTCTCGGAGTAAGCCGTGGCAACTTTTCTCCTCTCGGAGTAAGCCGTGGCAACTTTTCTCCTCTCGGAGTAAGTCGCGGCGAAGTTTCACCTCTCGGAGTAAGTCGCGGCGAAGTTTCACCTCTCGGAGTAACCCGTGGCAACTTTTCTCCTCTCGGAGTAAGTCGTGGCGAAAGCAAGACGCCGCTGGTACTTGTAAAAATATCTCTCACCCCTCGGAGTAAGTCGCGGCGAAGTTTCACCTCTCGGAGTAAGTCGCGGCGAATTCTCACCTCTCGGAGTAAGCCGCGGCGAAGTTTCACCTCTCGGAGTAAGTCGTGGCGAAGTTTCACCTCTCGGAGTAAGCCGCGGCAACTTTTCTCCTCTCGGAGTAAGTCGTGGCGAATTCTCCCCTCTCGGAGTAAGCCGTGGCAACTTTTCTCCTCTCGGAGTAAGTCGTGGCGAATTCTCACCTCTCGGAGTAAGCCGTGGCAACTTTTCTCCTCTCGGAGTAAGTCGTGGCGAATTCTCACCTCTCGGAGTAACCCGTGGCAACTTTTCTCCTCTCGGAGTAAGTCGCGGCGAAGTTTCACCTCTCGGAGTAAGTCGCGGCAAATTCTCATCTCTCGGAGTAAGCCGCGGCAACTTTTCTCCTCTCGGAGTAAGTCGTGGCGAAAGCAAGACGCCGCTGGTACTTGGAAAAATATCTCTCTCCTCTCGGAGTAAGTCGCGGCGAAGTTTCACCTCTCGGAGTAAGTCGTGGCGAATTCTCACCTCTCGGAGTAAGCCGTGGCAACTTTTCTCCTCTCGGAGTAAGCCGTGGCAACTTTTCTCCTCTCGGAGTAAGTCGCGGCGAAGTTTCACCTCTCGGAGTAAGTCGCGGCGAAGTTTCACCTCTCGGAGTAAGTCGTGGCGAAGTTTCACCTCTCGGAGTAAGCCGCGGCAACTTTTCTCCTCTCGGAGTAAGTCGTGGCGAATTCTCCCCTCTCGGAGTAAGCCGTGGCAACTTTTCTCCTCTCGGAGTAAGTCGTGGCGAAGTTTCACCTCTCGGAGTAAGCCGCGGCAACTTTTCTCCTCTCGGAGTAAGTCGTGGCGAATTCTCCCCTCTCGGAGTAAGCCGTGGCAACTTTTCTCCTCTCGGAGTAAGTCGTGGCGAATTCTCACCTCTCGGAGTAAGCCGTGGCAACTTTTCTCCTCTCGGAGTAAGTCGTGGCGAATTCTCACCTCTCGGAGTAACCCGTGGCAACTTTTCTCCTCTCGGAGTAAGTCGCGGCGAAGTTTCACCTCTCGGAGTAAGTCGCGGCAAATTCTCATCTCTCGGAGTAAGCCGCGGCAACTTTTCTCCTCTCGGAGTAAGTCGTGGCGAAAGCAAGACGCCGCTGGTACTTGGAAAAATATCTCTCTCCTCTCGGAGTAAGTCGCGGCGAAGTTTCACCTCTCGGAGTAAGTCGTGGCGAATTCTCACCTCTCGGAGTAAGCCGTGGCAACTTTTCTCCTCTCGGAGTAAGCCGTGGCAACTTTTCTCCTCTCGGAGTAAGTCGCGGCGAAGTTTCACCTCTCGGAGTAAGTCGCGGCGAAGTTTCACCTCTCGGAGTAAGTCGTGGCGAAGTTTCACCTCTCGGAGTAAGCCGCGGCAACTTTTCTCCTCTCGGAGTAAGTCGTGGCGAATTCTCCCCTCTCGGAGTAAGCCGTGGCAACTTTTCTCCTCTCGGAGTAAGTCGTGGCGAATTCTCACCTCTCGGAGTAAGCCGTGGCAACTTTTCTCCTCTCGGAGTAAGTCGTGGCGAATTCTCACCTCTCGGAGTAACCCGTGGCAACTTTTCTCCTCTCGGAGTAAGTCGCGGCGAAGTTTCACCTCTCGGAGTAAGTCGCGGCAAATTCTCATCTCTCGGAGTAAGCCGCGGCAACTTTTCTCCTCTCGGAGTAAGTCGTGGCGAAAGCAAGACGCCGCTGGTACTTGGAAAAATATCTCTCTCCTCTCGGAGTAAGTCGCGGCGAAGTTTCACCTCTCGGAGTAAGTCGCGGCGAATTCTCACCTCTCGGAGTAAGCCGTGGCAACTTTTCACCTCTCGGAGTAAGCCGTGGCAACTTTTCTCCTCTCGGAGTAAGTCGTGGCGAAAGCAAGACGCCGCTGGTACTTGGAAAAATATCTCTCACCTCTCGGAGTAAGTCGTGGCGAATTCTCACCTCTCGGAGTAAGCCGTGGCAACTTTTCTCCTCTCGGAGTAAGTCGTGGCGAAAGCAAGACGCCGCTGGTACTTGGAAAAATATCTCTCACCTCTCGGAGTAAGTCGCGGCGAAGTTTCACTTCTCGGAGTAAGTCGTGGCGAATTCTCACCTCTCCGAGTAAGCCGTGGCAACTTTCTCCTCTCGGAGTAAGTCGTGGCGAATTCTCACCTCTCGGAGTAAGCCGTGGCAACTTTTCTCCTCTCGGAGTAAGTCGCGGCGAAGTTTCACCTCTCGGAGTAAGTCGTGGCGAATTCTCACCTCTCGGAGTAAGTCGTGGCGAATTCTCACCTCTCGGAGTAAGCCGTGGCAACTTTTCTCCTCTCGGAGTAAGTCGTGGCGAAGTTTCACCTCTCGGAGTAAGCCGTGGCAACTTTTCTCCTCTCGGAGTAAGTCGTGGCGAATTCTCTCCTCTCGGAGTAAGTCGTGGCGAAGTTTCACCTCTCGGAGTAAGTCGTGGCGAATTCTCACCTCTCGGAGTAAGCCGTGGCAAGTTTTCTCCTCTCGGAGTAAGTCGTGGCGAAAGCAAGACGCCGCTGGTACTTGGAAAAATATCTCTCACCTCTCGGAGTAAGTCGTGGCGAATTCTCACCTCTCGGAGTAAGTCGCGGCGAATTCTCACCTCTCGGAGTAAGTCGCGGCGAATTCTCACCTCTCGGAGTAAGTCGTGGCGAAGTTTCACCTCTCGGAGTAAGCCGTGGCAACTTTTCTCCTCTCGGAGTAAGTCGTGGCGAAAGCAAGACGCCGCTGGTACTTGGAAAAATATCTCTCACCCCTCGGAGTAAGTCGTGGCGAATTCTCACCTCTCGGAGTAAGCCGTGGCAACTTTTCTCCTCTCGGAGTAAGTCGTGGCGAAAGCAAGACGCCGCTGGTACTTGGAAAAATATCTCTCACCCCTCGGAGTAAGTCGTGGCGAATTCTCACCTCTCGGAGTAAGCCGTGGCAACTTTTCTCCTCTCGGAGTAAGTCGCGGCGAAGTTTCACCTCTCGGAGTAAGTCGTGGCGAATTCTCACCTCTCGGAGTAAGCCGTGGCAAATTTTCTCCTCTCGGAGTAAGTCGTGGCGAAAGCAAGACGCCGCTGGTACTTGGAAAAATATCTCTCACCTCTCGGAGTAAGTCGTGGCGAATTCTCACCTCTCGGAGTAAGTCGCGGCGAATTCTCACCTCTCGGAGTAAGTCGCGGCGAAGTTTCACCTCTCGGAGTAAGTCGCGGCGAATTCTCACCTCTCGGAGTAAGTCGTGGCGAATTCTCACCTCTCGGAGTAAGCCGTGGCAACTTTTCTCCTCTCGGAGTAAGCCGTGGCAACTTTTCTCCTCTCGGAGTAAGTCGCGGCGAAGTTTCACCTCTCGGAGTAAGTCGCGGCAAATTCTCACCTCTCGGAGTAAGTCGCGGCGAAGTTTCACCTCTCGGAGTAAGTCGCGGCGAAGTTTCACCTCTCGGAGTAACCCGTGGCAACTTTTCTCCTCTCGGAGTAAGTCGTGGCGAAAGCAAGACGCCGCTGGTACTTGGAAAAATATCTCTCACCTCTCGGAGTAAGTCGTGGCGAAGTTTCACCTCTCGGAGTAAGCCGCGGCAACTTTTCTCCTCTCGGAGTAAGTCGTGGCGAATTCTCCCCTCTCGGAGTAAGCCGTGGCAACTTTTCTCCTCTCGGAGTAAGTCGTGGCGAATTCTCACCTCTCGGAGTAAGCCGTGGCAACTTTTCTCCTCTCGGAGTAAGTCGTGGCGAATTCTCACCTCTCGGAGTAACCCGTGGCAACTTTTCTCCTCTCGGAGTAAGTCGCGGCGAAGTTTCACCTCTCGGAGTAAGTCGCGGCAAATTCTCACCTCTCGGAGTAAGCCGCGGCAACTTTTCTCCGCTCGGAGTAAGTCGTGGCGAAAGCAAGACGCCGCTGGTACTTGGAAAAATATCTCTCTCCTCTCGGAGTAAGTCGCGGCGAAGTTTCACCTCTCGGAGTAAGTCGCGGCGAATTCTCACCTCTCGGAGTAAGCCATGGCAACTTTTCACCTCTCGGAGTAAGCCGTGGCAACTTTTCTCCTCTCGGAGTAAGTCGTGGCGAAAGCAAGACGCCGCTGGTACTTGGAAAAATATCTCTCACCTCTCGGAGTAAGTCGTGGCGAATTCTCACCTCTCGGAGTAAGCCGTGGCAACTTTTCTCCTCTCGGAGTAAGTCGTGGCGAAAGCAAGACGCCGCTGGTACTTGGAAAAATATCTCTCACCTCTCGGAGTAAGTCGCGGCGAAGTTTCACTTCTCGGAGTAAGTCGTGGCGAATTCTCACCTCTCGGAGTAAGCCGTGGCAACTTTTCTCCTCTCGGAGTAAGTCGCGGCGAAGTTTCACCTCTCGGAGTAAGTCGTGGCGAATTCTCACCTCTCGGAGTAAGTCGTGGCGAATTCTCACCTCTCGGAGTAAGCCGTGGCAACTTTTCTCCTCTCGGAGTAAGTCGTGGCGAAGTTTCACCTCTCGGAGTAAGCCGTGGCAACTTTTCTCCTCTCGGAGTAAGTCGTGGCGAATTCTCTCCTCTCGGAGTAAGTCGTGGCGAAGTTTCACCTCTCGGAGTAAGTCGTGGCGAATTCTCACCTCTCGGAGTAAGCCGTGGCAAGTTTTCTCCTCTCGGAGTAAGTCGTGGCGAAAGCAAGACGCCGCTGGTACTTGGAAAAATATCTCTCACCTCTCGGAGTAAGTCGTGGCGAATTCTCACCTCTCGGAGTAAGTCGCGGCGAATTCTCACCTCTCGGAGTAAGTCGCGGCGAATTCTCACCTCTCGGAGTAAGTCGTGGCGAAGTTTCACCTCTCGGAGTAAGCCGTGGCAACTTTTCTCCTCTCGGAGTAAGTCGTGGCGAAAGCAAGACGCCGCTGGTACTTGGAAAAATATCTCTCACCCCTCGGAGTAAGTCGTGGCGAATTCTCACCTCTCGGAGTAAGCCGTGGCAACTTTTCTCCTCTCGGAGTAAGTCGTGGCGAAAGCAAGACGCCGCTGGTACTTGGAAAAATATCTCTCACCCCTCGGAGTAAGTCGTGGCGAATTCTCACCTCTCGGAGTAAGCCGTGGCAACTTTTCTCCTCTCGGAGTAAGTCGCGGCGAAGTTTCACCTCTCGGAGTAAGTCGTGGCGAATTCTCACCTCTCGGAGTAAGCCGTGGCAAATTTTCTCCTCTCGGAGTAAGTCGTGGCGAAAGCAAGACGCCGCTGGTACTTGGAAAAATATCTCTCACCTCTCGGAGTAAGTCGTGGCGAATTCTCACCTCTCGGAGTAAGTCGCGGCGAATTCTCACCTCTCGGAGTAAGTCGCGGCGAAGTTTCACCTGTCGGAGTAAGTCGCGGCGAATTCTCACCTCTCGGAGTAAGCCGTGGCAACTTTTCTCCTCTCGGAGTAAGTCGTGGCGAATTCTCACCTCTCGGAGTAACCCGTGGCAACTTTTCTCCTCTCGGAGTAAGTCGCGGCGAAGTTTCACCTCTCGGAGTAAGCCGTGGCAACTTTTCTCCTCTCGGAGTAAGTCGTGGCGAAAGCAAGACGCCGCTGGTACTTGGACAAATATCTCTCACCTCTCGGAGTAAGTCGTGGCGAATTCTCACCTCTCGGAGTAAGTCGCGGCGAATTCTCACCTCTCGGAGTAAGCCGTGGCAACTTTTCTCCTCTCGGAGTAAGTCGTGGCGAAAGCAAGACGCCGCTGGTACTTGGAAAAATATCTCTCACCTCTCGGAGTAAGTCGTGGCGAATTCTCACCTCTCGGAGTAAGTCGTGGCGAATTCTCACCTCTCGGAGTAAGCCGTGGCAACTTTTCTCCTCTCGGAGTAAGTCGCGGCGAAGTTTAACCTCTCGGAGTAAGCCGTGGCAACTTTTCTCCTCTCGGAGTAAGTCGTGGCGAAAGCAAGACGCCGCTGGTACTTGGACAAATATCTCTCACCTCTCGGAGTAAGTCGTGGCGAAGTTTCACCTCTCGGAGTAAGCCGCGGCAACTTTTCTCCTGTCGGAGTAAGTCGTGGCGAATTCTCCCCTCTCGGAGTAAGCCGTGGCAACTTTTCTCCTCTCGGAGTAAGTCGTGGCGAATTCTCACCTCTCGGAGTAACCCGTGGCAACTTTTCTCCTCTCGGAGTAAGTCGCGGCGAAGTTCCACCTCTCGGAGTAAGCCGTGGCAACTTTTCTCCTCTCGGAGTAAGTCGTGGCGAAAGCAAGACGCCGCTGGTACTTGGAAAAATATCTCTCACTTCTCGGAGTAAGTCGTGGCGAATTCTCACCTCTCGGAGTAAGTCGTGGCGAATTCTCACCTCTCGGAGTAAGACGTGGCAACTTTTCTCCTCTCGGAGTAAGTCGCGGCGAAGTTTCACCTCTCGG
>CAXIEQ010000195.1:0-67000 GCA_964023945.1 Ectemnius cavifrons
TCGTTTACCACTCCGTTTGATTTCTCTATTCGGTAACTCTAATACACTTGTTTAAGTGTGAGGTATTTGAACTCCAAGGTATTTGATAGTTTCATTTTAAAAATGATAATTAGAATTGTGTTCCGGAAGATGAATATGCTTGTGTGAAAGAAGACCACGTATCATTCGAATTCGAATGACATAGTCAACATATAATTAACCAAAGAGAATAACCCTACGAAAATCAATCATGTATGTAAATGTTTGAATTGCAAAATATTACTAAGAGAACCGAACTATTAATTAATAAATCAATATCTGCATCGCCGGTACTCACCGAACTGAATATCGAATAAAATAATCATCGAATTGCAAGCTTATGTAAAGCGCCATCCGGAACTAATCTTTTACAGGGTGGCTTCATTATGAAGACGATACGACCCACTTGCGAGCTACTTAAAATCCGCCATTAAGTAGGACGAACGTGCAAGGAAGTTGGTGGATTAGTAAGCCCGGCCGACACCGGTGTGCGCTTGGAGGCCGAATGATATTACGTCGAAAATTTGTCCTGACCCAAGCGCGATGCATAAAACATGCGCTCCAGTAAATATTTCCCGGAGAGAAGCGCCTGCTCGATTCAAAAGCGCAATGCGCTTACGTTTGCGCCTTATGCGCACTTTCTCCGTGCCTTTTCTTTCTTTTTTTCCTATTCCTTTCCACCCTACGCGCATCCTCTCGCTCTCTTTGCCAGTGTTTGTATGCGCGACTAGCGTGTTCTAAAGTTTGGAAACGAATGGTGTCTGCCGCTATCTAATTTTATTCAGCAGCACGACTCCTCTTTCTTCCTCGACTCGTCCACCCGCTGCCACTAGCACTTTCTCTCTCTTTCTCTCTCTCTCTCTCTCTCTCTCTCTCTCTCTCTCTCTCTCTCTCTCTCGCATTCTCTCTCTCTGCCTGCGCGATCCAAGCGAGCTGAATGCAAAATTAAACTCGGAACTTTCGGGAGATATAAAATGGCTCGTGAAGGAAAGGGACGGCTCGGTTCTTGGGTAATAGCTTTGCGCCTACTGTTACTGTAACTCTCCCTGGCGAGGTCCGCTAACCCGGAAAAATGCCGCTACTTAAAACTACTGACTTTTGTGGTGCGATGCTTTTCAAGTGTGAAGGGGTTTTCCTATTGGCTTTTGAAGTTTGCGCTACACATTTCGATGGAGTTTCGGATGATTTGTTTGTCTTTGTTGTATCGTGGAGTAATTATATAATTGGGTGGGAATTTTCATTAATAATATGATAGAAAATTATATTACATAGGTAATGTATGGAATCACATTTGGTTGAGTATAAAATTGGCTGATTTTAACTACGCGAGTAGTACTCATTTTGAACTCAGATAAACTCAAATTTGGATATTTACTTGTGAATATTTATAACTTTATGTTGCAGGGATTATCACCAGTAACAAAAATTTGAAAATCAAATAAAAACTTCGAAGCCCGATAAAATACAATCCATATATTCTTCGAGGTTTTTGATTTAAAAGAATTTCGAAACACAAAGAAGAAAGTTATTTAATCAAATTTAATGAAACCTGCTAATTCTTGTAATGTACTAGTCTCAAAATCTGACAAATTTCAGTAAAATCTTGATATTTCCTTATGAATATTTATGACATTGTACCACAAGGATTGTTACCAGTAACAGACATTGAAAAATCAAATCGAAACTTCGAAGCCCGATGAAATACACGTCGTAAAAGTTTCAGGATTTGTTCTGGATTCATTCTGGGCGGAGAGTAGGGCGCATAAAGGGGAGCAGTGTGTACATCACACATCGCGCTCGTAGAGTTTGGAACGCCGTTGCGGATATCTGGGTTAAGAGTAGACGTCCGGAATGCCGGTACACTGGAAACTGACGGAAAATAGACGTCGTCACGAGCCCGGCATTCAAATGGTACCCGGTGGACTTTACTCTTTGGCCGTACTGCACGAAATGAAGGAACAGATTTGAAATCCACAAATCAGCGTTTCAAGTGTACCGAACTTGTCCTCATTCGATTCGGCGACTCTTGAAAGCCAAAATTTTCTTACCCTTTAATTTACTACCGTTCTAGCAGTAACGAAACTTCCTTCGCGAAAATTTGTAGAAGACCACACAATAACTGGAGAAAAACAAATTGAATTTGTTTATTTCTGAGAAAATACAATAAAACAAAACAAGAGTATACAAACCGAATTAATAATTGGCCATAGTAACTTAATAAAGTGTTATCTAATAACAAAGGAGAAGAAACCCAAATGTAATATGTGTAATAAAGATTTATCTATTAAACACGTCATCTTCGAATGTAGCAACCTTAATTATATAACGCTGTAAAGAATACATCACAAAATTATCCGAACTCTTTGCAACAGCCGCTTTCATGCTTACAATGCTTTAAAGAAATTCCCGAAGATAAATAATTCTCTTCTGTCTATAAAGTTATAAACAAATTTGTTAAACATAGTCCACAGTTTTTCAATTACTACTAATGTATTAATACCGACTGTTAGTATTGTCTAACAGTACGCTAAGTAATAAATTCATAATGCATCAACCAGTAGAATCAGTAGTAGGCGCAGTAGTACGAGTCAGTGAATAGTCAGACGCGGCAAGATAAGCGAAGAGGGAAGCTCCGGGCAAAGTTTCTGGACTAATCTCGGAAGCGAAATGAATAGGGGTGAAGTCGGTGCCAGCATAGACAGCACTGATGGTCCCAATGAATTATTTGACCGCCGGGTGCACCGGGCGACGAAGGGGTGGAAAGGGGGTGGAATGCAAGCATCCCCCGGTTGCACGCAACTTCAACGAAAGTACGAACAATCGCCACTGATGAAAATCACCCGTTGTCCTGCGGTCACAATGGCGGACCCTCGCCATGAAAAACTAGCCAGGGACTCCAAGGAAATGCTCGCGAAACAGGACCCGCGTGAATACGACGTCTCATTTAACTCGGCACGGTTGGCACGAATGACCGCCACATTAACTGAGAATCCAATGGAATGCCGTCGACTCGGCTTAAGAATTTGGAGACCCGACACTTCATTCACATTGATAAATGAGATTCGATTTGCTAATCGAACCATTCCTCGCGTGTTCGTAATTATACTTGTGTTTGCAAATGTATCGAAATGTGTCACCCAGTCTCCAACCCCAACCCATTTGAAATTGTTAGGCTGGCTTCGAGAAAACTAACATTAATATCAATTAATGAAATCCCATAAAAAAAAATTAAATTTCATGTTCATCAATCTATTGAACTATTACTTCAACAAAAAAAAAACACTAAACTTTCTATATTAATTAATTCTAATATTCATACGATTATGAACAGATTGGTGTAATCATTTCAGTGGATTTGCAAAGGCGATATATTCCTCATTCTACGGCGCCCGTGTAATTATGGACGAGGCTCAAAACTGGGTGGCTTTGTCGACTGGAAGCCTACTAGTACTTATGAGAGTGCAATGCCTCCCGGTACAACTAGCACGGTGCAGATAACACAGGCGATCCTGCCGCTTATCGGCCGGAGTACATCGATTATTACCCGGATGCAGCGTGGCGCACCGGGCGTACGAGTTGTGATTCACCTTGGCGAATGGTTAGCCTCTAATTGCAATCTCCTCCTAATATCGAACACACACCGCCTGCCTATCGCTTGCCGGTGATCTTCCCTCGATAAACAGCTCGTCCTACACTTGTGTCTTTTCTTTCCTAGGAATATCACGTTTGCATGGTAATTAGCTTATGGCGTAAGAAAATCAATAAAGACAAAGAGTTAATGTGAGTATTACAAAGTAATGAAATTAATTCATAATCGAATTAGAGGGAAATGTTGGTTTAAAAATGTAGAGGTATAATAGTAGAATGTAGGAGATTGGCGTATATCAAGAGAAGGTAGAAAGCACTGCTAAGCGTAATGGGAAAGTGGAGGAGGCAATGAGCACGAAATGGTGAGCGAGTGGAGGGTTAAAACGACGATTTGCATAGGCGGCAGTTGCTACTCCGGGAGACAAAGGAACTAATCGACGTACGCGTCCACTTCAGTGCACAAGGCTTTTAACATCCCTCGGTTTAGGTGATATACAACCCGGGCGGAGAGCCTCTGTTACCCCTTTTCTCTCTCTTTTTCCACTCGGCAATCCCGCACACACGTCCATCCAAACATACTCACGATTGTTTCTTTCAATCATCGACAGCCGTTTTCCCCTTTCTCACTCTCTTTCTCTCTCTCTCTCTCTCTCTCTCTGGTTATCGCACTTTCACACCCGTCTCGTAAAACGTCGCTGATTCCTTTCGTTCTTCAATAATTCTCGATTGAAACACTTATTGGCAGGGAAGCAATAAATATTTCTTCGAACCTGACATCACACTCGTACAGATATTCGCATTATTTTTAGGATGTCCACCAATGTTCCAAAAATGTCTCATGTTTGTTTAACAAACGTCCCGTGTTACAAAATGGAATTTTTTTCTTATGAAATGTATGTACTTTTTGTAACAAATTTTTATTTTACAACAATTCGAAATGGGAGGCCCAATATGGCGGCTAAAATTTTGTTTATAGGTATCTTTACGCTTGTAATGCTTAAACTGGTAACAGTTGCGATATTGTTAGATTAAAATTCCAGAAATAGGCATTTTTCCTAACAAAATATTTTAACCCATTTTTACGTGTTCTTCAGTGGCTTCTATTCATTTTCCTCCACGTGCAAAATCCTTATTAAAATTATAAAAAAATTGAATAAGAAAGAGGAAATATTACCGTTTATTGTCACATAAAAACTATAAAGATATGTTTCTTCATTTCAGAGTAATAATCCTTAATATGAAAAATATTGTGACTTAAGGAGCTTCTCCAGAATGCGACTAAAATACATACTCGCAGCGAGTCGAATTGTAGTTGTATGTGTGCATTTTCAGAATAAATGGTATGAGTGCATTTGTACAAGGGAGACGCTTACTGCAAGGACTTTTACTCGCATCGTCAAGGACCTTTAGGTAACCTTATCCTACACATATGGTTTGCAGATCGTCGCCACTTTTCGTCCTCGCAATACACGTACCACTGATACACTGGCAATAAGAGCGGGCGACCCGTATATCTGATGACTCCATCTCGAACCCCCGCGTTGTTTGGGTTCTCCGAACTCTACCCAGGTGTACGCCAATAAACACAATACAATGCTCGAGCGAAGCATAGATTGGAAACTAGTTTCGAAACATGGGCTACCTTCACCTCGCTCGCCTTAGTATGAATTTCAATTGACCAAATCGATTTGCCCTCCAATGATTTTATACATTGTCTAGTTCTGAATTCGATGCAATTGATTTTTATATTCGTCAGGAAAATTATTGTGAAAATTGAACGTATGTTTTTATAGATTATGAATATTGTAAACAATGTAAACATGTATATTATACTCCCATGTCTTGTTAAATAATGAACAAGATGCCTAATAAATAATAAACGTACCTATTTCTACCATAAAGTGTATTTCGACACTTTAAGGATTCCATGACAAATTCTAATTTTAAACCATTTTACATATAAATATCAACACCATTTTACAGCATCATATCAATTATAATCACATAAGAAAATCCCTACAGCTTTGTCAATTATTTGCATAAAAATGCAAAGGTGCCAAAAGAAAGTGTTAAAAAACTGTCTTCTATATAAAAATTTACGAATACTTTTTTCCCATTGTACATCTTGCGATCGAGAGTCAATGAAGGGGTTAATGCTAGTACGTCGATTACAATTACTCTCACGAATGAGCATAGCTTGAAACGGAACTCGATTGTAGAGAGAAATGGAAGGGCAGCGGTGTTCCGAGGGATTTTGAGTTCGTGTAACATAAGTATGTCGGGCTGGCTAGCCTACAGTTTCAACCGAATTGCCGGCGCCCCGATCAATAGATAGAACGCGGTGGTCCGGGTCATCGGGATTGTCCCCGATCCGAGCCAAATTTCACGGATTTCTCGAATTCGCGGCTGCTTCCTCGCCAGATATGGATCGCGCCCCCAACAAAGGACAAACTGTACGCGTGATAGGGCGGACAATGGATCGCCCAGCAACGAATTGGACGACAAACGCATTCGCAGCCTCGCACTAGTTCGGGTATTAATTATCTCGTTTGTATCGACCGCAGCTTCGAGCTTCTCATAATTTATGCGCCCTGTTTCAAAGCAACTGCACTCGACGCACACTCTGCCACCCTTTCCCTGACATGCTTAGAATACTTTATTCTTGATTTAACATACTATAATTTCATGGACAAAAGTTGGAATTTAATTAGAGTTTTTGGAAGAGAAGACTTTGGTGGCAGATTTTAGTGACAGGAATTTTGAAAGCAATTCCAAAGTTGTGTGTGGATGTTCAAATTTATATACTGTAAAGAAAAATCATTTGTTCCTTAATACTTAAAACAAATCCAAAGATTAACACTTAAAATGGAAGTTTCTACAGGGTGTTCCGTAAATGTCGTAAATGACTGTAGCCATCTTGTAGGGACGGGGGCGGGGATGAAGATGGCTATTTTCAAATTTCTCATTGGGGCTTCTTTTTGCAAGAAAATTGAAAAAACTGTAAGCCAATGAGATGCATTACGCGGTGGAGATAAGGCTATAGCGACACCCCACTGACCGAGGATCAGCCCACTTCCCCGACGGGCGGAATTAGAGGTTCTCAGTCTCACTCCTTGCTTTTAAAAGAAAGGCGATCGCTTCCTTGATGTGTCATGCCGATACCCCAGCGGGCAGCCTCGTGCATGCCTCGCACCGCACACCCCGCAATTCACACCTACGAGCTCAGCCGGCAAGCAACCCCTTGCATGCGTGGTTCTCAATGCCCGAGCGCGACAGTGCCGTGACGGCGCGGCATCGCCCCACGGACGCTCACTTTTTGCATTTCTTCTTGCTTTTCGACTTTCTTAATATGCGCTTCTTTCGCTTTCCCATTTTCGTTGTATACGCTTGCGATAAGTATGGTCCCCGATTAGATGTTTCGCGACTCCCGATTTAATCCAAGTAAATCCGTCCAAATCCAATGAATCAAATTTATCAGGTGCCTGTGATACTTTCTCTAACAAGTATGGAAGTGGCGGCGCGACAAAGCGCTCGATCTGTAACCGCGATGATCCGTGTTCGGTTCCTCGTTGTTGCGATTATTGTTTTTACATTTCCTTTCCCTTTTCTCCTTCAGTGTTTAATCTCTACCTCTGGTAATATCTTTTTTTCGTTATGTTTCATTGTTATTCCTTCCTGCCTTTACGTTTTCATAATATTCGTTTATTATGAATAATAATGCTGCTATCGCTGACTCTATCCGGTTATTATTGCAATCGACGGTCAACAAAATAACGAATGTCAGAATAAGTGCAGGTTAAACGGTAGTTATTATTTATCAGAAGCGAATGGATACTATGTGAATCGAGTTGCATGACAAAATGCAATGAGAAGCATGTGTTTGCAGCACTGTTTCACGCACTTCTGTTCGGCCCTATTCTAAAAATCTTAGTACTATTCAGTTGTCACTCGAGATACTTGCAAATCCGGACAACAATGAACGCCCGCGCTGTAAAGTGCTATTTCTGCAAAATAAGAGCTCTGCGTTCAGATGAAAGAAGATTTCGTTCATCTTCATTTAAGGGGATGTAGGACAGTTAACCTTTACATTTTTATAAATTGTATAAATGTTGGTGTGACTAAACCAATCACTTGGTGAGCACAGTCATTTTACCTTTAATTAGTATACTTGTACAGAGTAATTTGAGGCAAAAACATTTAAAATCAAATAAACAATAAGGCAGTTACTAATTGTTAAACATTACAATATTAATTATGCATAATGGTACTCTGCGGATGATTTTTCCAAAACTATTGGTTCAAATGGGTTCCGCTTTTGCACAATTATTCACTGTACCACCTGTTACAGCGGGGACCACACTTGTTATTATATTCAATCATTTAGTACATTTAGCATAACCAGATAGTTACAGAAAATAGAGTTTTATTGGTTAACAATATAAACAATTGGTTTTAACCAAATTTCACATGACTTATCTGCATGATTTTGGTCCCTGCCTTAGCTATGATCTTAAAAAAGAACTCTGTAAAAACTGATCTTCGCTGGACCAACCGTACCGAAGAAATCCTCCGCAGAGTACTATTATGCATAATTAATATTGTAATGATTAACAATTAATAACTGCCTTATTGTTTATTTGATTTTAAATGTTTTTACCTCAAATTACTCTGTACAAGTATACTAATTAAAGGTAAAATGACTGTGCTCACCAAGTGATTGGTTTAGTCACACCAACATTTATACAATTTATAAAAATGTAAAGGTTAACTGTCCTACATCCCCTTAAATGAAGATGAACGAAACCTTCTTTCATCTGAACGCAGAGCTCTTATTTTGCAGAAATAGCACTTTACAGCGCGGGCGTTCATTGTTGTCCGGATTTGCAAGTATCTCGAGTGACAACTGAATAGTACTAAGATTTTTAGAATAGGGCCGAACAGAAGTGCGTGAAACAGTGCTGCAAACACATGCTTCTCATTGCATTTTGTCATGCAACTCGATTCACATAGTATCCATTCGCTTCTGATAAATAATAACTACCGTTTAACCTGCACTTATTCTGACATTTGTTATTTTGTTGACCGTCGATTGCAATAATAACCGGATAGAGTCAGCGATAGCAGCATTATTATTCATAATAAACAAATATTATGAAAACGTAAAGACAGGAAGGAATAACAATGAAACATAACGAAAAAAAGATATTACCAGAGGTAGAGATTAAACACTGAAGGAGAAAAGGGAAAGGAAATGTAAAAACAATAATCGCAACAACGAGGAACCGAACACGGATCATCGCGGTTACAGATCGAGCGCTTTGTCGCGCCGCCACTTCCATACTTGTTAGAGAAAGTATCACAGGCACCTGATAAATTTGATTCATTGGATTTGGACGGATTTAATTGGATTAAACCGGGAGTCGCGAAACATCTAATCGGGGACCCTACTTATCGCAAGCGTATACAACGAAAATGGGAAAGCGAAAGAAGCGCATATTGAGAAAGTCGAAAAGCAAGAAGAAATGCAAAAAGTGAGCGTCCGTGGGGCGATGCCGCGCCGTCACGGCACTGCCGCGCTCGGGCATTGAGAACGACGCATGCAAGGAGCTGCCGGCTAGGCCGTCGGTACGACGCATCGACAACGATAGTCTTTTTTCCGAGGGAATCGAGTGACTGAGCACCCTTTCGTCCTCCATCGCGATTCTTGTAACCCGACCGGCAAGATGTTTTTATCACATCCCCCTTTGGAGAAGCAGGAGATAGTCGACCAAGATTTGCCAAGAGCCCGAGGGGCGTTGCCTAAGTTATTGTTAAATAACTCGGAATTGAGGGCCGATCGAGAATTTCCGAAATAGCCATTTTCATCCCCGTCCGCTCCTCTACAAGATGGCTATAGTCATTTACGACATTTACGGAACACCCTGTATGCAAACAGCATGGATATAGCAAGACTACAAAAATTACAGAATAGTGCAATGAGGAAGGTACTTCAATGTGATATTTATACTCCTACTAGAGTGATGGTTGAATTGTTAAACTATTCCTATGTTGAAGAGAGACTAAGGCGTTATGTATTGACATTAGTGTATAAAATGATTAAGAATGACATAGCGTGCGAAATGTGCGATAAGATTAATTATGTAAGTGATAGGGAGCGTGTAGGAACTAGGCAAAGTAGCAATATAATTGTACCTTATAAAAGAACTAGCAAGGCTCAACGAAGTCTATTTCACAATGGTGTTAAAATGTTCAATGAACTTCCTATGGGATTAAAAGAGGTGTCACATGTAAATAGCTTTAAGCAGAAGTTGAAGGAGTATCTAAAGGCATCGCGAGAAAATGTATAATAGAAGTACTAATGTAATTGAAGGAAATACTGCTGTATATAGCGACTAAATATAGCTGGTAAATGTACATGAAAGCGTCCATGTATAAAAGTAGGTAGTGGATTAGGTAGTAGGAAAAAATATGCAAAGAAATGTTATGATTGTTAGATATTGTAAACAGGATACGAAAGTACTAGCTGTTGAAGCTAACATTAAAGGAATCAATCAATCAATCTCTCTCTCTCTCTCTCTCTCTCTCTCTCTCTCTCTCTCTCTCTGACGTAGACTTAAGCCTTCTCAACCTTTGCAATCTTTGTTTCGATTATTATCCTTTCCAATTGGGGTAGGTTTAAGTCTACGCCAGAGTACGAAATCAGAATGCGAGAATATTGGTCGAGAAAAACAAAGATATCGCAACTAAGTGTGCAAGAGTAACGAACGTTTTAACGCGTACGCTCGCGCGACAGAGAAAGAGGAAGAGAAAGAGAGATGAACCGAATGTTTCAAAAAGTGCATGCGAACGCGGATTGAAAACTTTATATTTTATACGCTTGCTGAGCATGCGAAGTGGAAGCCAAGTGACAGAAATAGAGTAAATACGGCATGAACAATCGCGGATAGTACTGATGATAGTTAGTACTGATCCGTGACGCGGAAAGACAGAGAGACAGAGGATACGTGGAAAAGTGGAGATGCATAAAGACAGAAAGACAAACAAATGGAGAAAAATACAGAAGCAAAAGGAACAAACTGGCAAACTTGTAATCACACTTACGGTCAATGTCACCGCACCTCAGGAGATCCTCCTCCACATCCATCGCCTCTGGTTGCTCTGCCATTCTATATTAATAAAGAAATAATATTCAATGTATTAGTATTTTTATACCTACTTCAATCAAACAACCGTAGACTTATTTTAATTAAATACTCACGTCTCAATCGGATGAGTTCCAGCGATAGACTGTGGTTTCAGCTCCTCCATGCCCAAAGTGGTGGGGTTTCACCGCGCGAAAGAAAGAGACGTATATGGGGAGTCACGTGTAAAACAGAGATGAACTTATTAATCGCGTCTGCGCAGAACACTGGCGTGTCGTGTGGTTGTGTTTATACACGTGCGTCTAGAGATCATCGTGGCTGATCCCAGCGCGCGAAGAATACGTTCAAATCAAATGAAATTAATAATGTATATGAATGTTATTGTACATATGTCGATTTTATCCCCATTCACTCTCTTAGTTGTTCAAACGAGCAGCGAGCAATATTAACAACATATTAGTACTAATAATAATTTTAAGATTCAAAATTATCAAGTACATGATATAAAAACCATTTAAGCTAAAAATGTGAAATTTACTAAGCAAATGTTGACTGCGAAAGCTACGATGCCCTTAAATTGCACATAATTAGGCCAACGCTTCATAAGATACATAAGATAGGCAAGCTATTTCCTTACTCGGTTCAATTTCAAAGTATGGGAATTGTCAAGGGCGTAGGACAACAATCACTTAAACTCAAGATCTGATTTTTCTTAAGTTAGGCCAATGCTTTATAAGATGCTTCAGATAAACAAGCTGTTTCCTCACACCATTCAATTTCAAAGTATGAGACTGGTCAAGAGAGTAGCATAAGTACCACTTAAGTTAAAAAATGTGAATTTTTATGAGTAAATGCTGGCTACTAATAGCTAGTATGCCCTCGAATTGCAAATCAGTAGGTCAATGCTTTATAAGATACATGAGATAGAGAAGCTGTTTTCTTACTCGGTCAATTTCAAAGTGTGATATTTGTCAAGTGCGTAACACAACAACCACTTGAGCTAGACACCTACCACTTCCTCAATAAATATGGGCTGGCAATAGATAAGTACACCTTACAATTCCAACCAATCAAGCCCAACACTTTATAAGATACATCAGATAGATAAGTTGGTTCCTCACTTGATTGTATTTAAAAGTATGAAAATTGTTATAAAGAAATTGCATAGCACAACAATCACTTAAGCTAAAGACCTGAGTTTTCCTAAGTGAATGCTAGCTATCTATAGTTAGCATCCTCTTATTCCAAATAATTATGCCAACACTTTAAAAGATACACTAGATAGACAAGCTGTATCTTTAAACTGGGTGAAAAACCACTTAAGTTAACGAGGTGAAATTTGATGTGGAACTGATGATTGTCAAGGACTGGTATGTCCTTCAGATGCAAATTATTAATCTCCTGTCTTTATAAACAACATTAAACAATCCAAACCCTCATATGTAGCATAATTTTAGTGTTCCTCAATTGATATGCAGTATTTTATATAGATATTAGTGACTGTGGTTAGCAGTGCTATATAATAGCTAATTGACTATCGGAAATTTTGAGAAGTCATCGAGCTGAGGCGATAGATATACATATATGAATGCTATAATTCCTAAATATAAAAAACCATATTTCCTTCATTTCATACTAATTTGGAATGTCAATTTCTTTCCGAATAAGGCAACGGTTTTCTCGAAAAGGAATATAATCACACATCGGGAATGCATCGTAATTTTGCAGTACGGGCAATACAGATTTCAGCTATAGGCGCGTGCGCTGCCGAGCCACCGCCGAGCAGCACACCAAAAATGTAGTCTGGACTCTGGACTCGGCAACAGAGTTGCCAGATTTATTAGGTGGGGTTGGGTGGCGAGGTAATGCTAGGCTTATGGGAAGGGTAAGGAAATCCTTATGAATCTGGCACGATTGCTCGGCAGTTTGCGACTGACTGCTGAGCCAGGCGGCCTAGGAATTACAGTCGCGTATTTATTGCATTTTTTTACTCTTTCCTATTTCCTATTCTCTATTTTCCTGTTTTCTATTCCCGGTTTCCTGTTCTCCATTTTCCTGTTTTCTTTCTTTTCCCTATTTAGTTTTTAATATTAGTTATTAGTTTTTTTTAACATGAATGCAAGAATCCCGAAATTTACAGAGGACTTGCAAAGCACTCTTTCCAGTAATAGGTGGTTAGAGGATACTCACATTGACATATTTAATTGCCTTTTGCGTCAATATGGGTATGCTCCAGAGGAACCATGGAAAGTCCAATGTCCTGATAGGATAAACGAAGTGCCACAAAATAGAGAGCACATACAAATTTTATTTAGTGGCACTTCAGATCTTGATGGACATTGGGTATGTGCTTATTATGATAAAAAGCGTATATATATCTATGACTCACTCAATAAAAGGGAAATGCACAATGATCAGAAAATATTCTTAAAGAGATTATTTCCCTTTTATAATTTAAATAATAAAACTGTTATATTTTCAACAGTTCAGCAGCAACCGAATGGAAACGACTGTGGAGTATTCTCCATAGCGTTTGCAACTACGCTGCTGTTCAACATTCGGCCGAATAAAGTCATGTATGATCACGCGAAAATGCGTGATCACCTCATGACAATGTTCAAATCACATATTATTGAGCATTTCCCGCAGGATTCAGTACACTGTAGACCTGTAAAAGTTCTGCCATTACCGGCAGTACAGGCAAAAAGGCAGAGAGCAAAAGAGGCGCGATTAATTCGATTTCATGAAAAAGAAATCGAAGTTGCGCCCACAGAAACAGTTTGCCTAATATCTCCATCAAATAACATTAATAATGAGGGAAAGGCATTGCCAGCACTGTTACATATTCATCCTCATCGGACTACTTTTCTTAGCCTTATGTCACACGTAGATTCAATAATTTTAACTCGCTAGTCTCCTACATAGTTTTCCCATGCGTATTTTTCGAGCCTTAAAACTGTGACTTCGACTCTTTCGTTCCGTCTTATCTCAAAAACACAATCCTTCGTTAGGGATCATCACAGCGTGCTCTTAACGAACTCTGCAGCTGTGCACTTAGTGCATCTCATAAATTCTTAGAACTCCAGCGTAGTCTCAGACTTCTGGCGTCTCTATCCCTACCTATGCCCCTTTTCACTGGATTTTTCGGGTATATAAACCCTTAATTTCTGGAGCAAAGGGGGAATCAGTTCCGAACTCTCATCGACGGCGAAGCTCTGTCAATCGGACCAGCGAAGAACACCGTAGTAGATCGAGCACTAGTCTCCTTCGAAGCAGTCACAATTACCGTACGTACATCGTGTCTCATCGCGATCGTTAGGCAAGTCACAGTTCTTTCGTTAGTTTTCCCCCGTTCAAATCGTAACGTAAAACGAACTCATATAATTTTGTAACAACATCTCAAAACCACAGAAACTCTCATTGTATATTTTGTGTTTGTATTATTTGTTCATTCAGAATATATTACATTATTCTAGTTTTCATTAAGAAACCATTTGTGTCATCATTACTGAATTCCTGTTTGGTCAACCTTGTTTCAAATAAGCATAACAAGGAAAAGAATAACAAAAGATCCCACGAGGATACATCTTTACCGCTCGAGGTGTATCCGGCGAGCCATAGTAAGGTTTAACGATCTTAGAGCATATTTTAGGACTCGCGAAGCCTGGCTCGTAACAAATTGGTGACAGCGGTGGGATACTCAGATTTTATCAGTTCACAAACTGCCTAGTAAAGTTATTTTTCTCCTTCCGCTTAGTTGAATTACATTATTACAATGGCTAAACAGGAGTCTGATATTAATGTTCTTATGCAAGAGTTGAAACTCAAGTCAACCATTCAGAAATTTGTTCAAGATATTCCTAATTTCGATGGAAAAAGAAATGAACTTAAATATTTTGTTCAATGTGTTGAGGACGGTGCAGATGGTTTGCCGTCGGCGTTAGAAACAAAATATTTAAGCGCTGTAATTAAAAAGTTAAAAGGTACCGCTAGAGAGAGCGTGGATGGTGAGACGTTCACAAGCATGAATGCTTTGTTACACCATTTAAAGAAATGTTTTGCCCCGGGTAGAAGTCTGTGGTCTTTTCAAGACGAAATTACGCGATTACGGATCTACCGGGATGAAAGTGTACAAGATTACATAGACAGAACGCGTCACGTAACGCATAATGCTCGCGCGGCAGTGAATCAAGAGTATGAAGAGGAACATAGAGCAGCTGCATTAAAGTTTTTGGAACGCGGTGTAATTGATAAATTTATATACGGGTTACCGGAACGGTACTTGTCGCGAGTGAACCCGAAGAATTATAAGAAGATAGAAGAAGCGTTTGAAGAGGTCATGGAGATCACTCGAGGATGGAGTGAGCATAATCGGAGCTCGAATGGTTACCGTTATCGAAATAACGACGGGCCCCGACACTTTAACAACCAGCGACCATTCAATCCGAACTGGAGCCGACACCATGGATCCCAAACGGAGACTACATCTGGTGTGGAGGAAAACCCACGGGGTTACGGCAAACCGACCGCCTTCGCTGTAGAGCGTGGCAGACCAAGGACCCCGGGTGTCATAAATTTCCCCCATCAGCAGTTTCAACAACAGCATCCAAGGCAACCAGAAAGGGTCGGAAGGTATCAGAACCACGAGAGCTGTAAGTGCTGCAATTGCATGCACAAAAGCTGCGATGGTAATTATCATAATTTTAAGAACCAACCAAATTTTGCCCAGATGAGTAATAACTATGCTCAGCCTGGTAGTTCGTACGCTCAGCCGAGCAACGATATTAAGTCAAAAAATTCGCAGCATTTAAACTTCGATCGCGTTCACCGTGTTGGCGATCAGGTGAACGGAAGCGAACAAACTCGCCAGCAACATGTACGATTCCAAGAGAATCCCCAAAGAAAGCAGTAATTAAGGAAGCCCCGATTCCAAAAATTCGTGTAAAAGTACCGGAATTAAAAGGAGGGCTTGGAGAATTTTTAGTAGACGGAGGAGCGTCCGTAAATTTAATAACGTTTGAAGCTTTGAATTTACAAGAAGTAAGGATTCATAAAGAAGAAATTGAAGTAACTGGAGTTGCATCTATTCCAATTCTCACAATGGGAACCGTAACTCTTCACATCAATGAGACACCTTGTCTATTCTATGTGATAAAGAATCTTCAATTGCCAGCCAGTGGTTTACTCGGTAGCGCCTATCTATTACAAGAAGAGGCTGAAATTTCGTATTTCCATAAAACCCTCGTAATTAGAGATAGACCGACAAAACCCATAGGGTTCATAAATTATCGAAGCCCAGAGGAAGAAGAAAATCAATCTACGAAGAAGCAACATTTGATACCGGCACGAAGCAGTCAGTGCATTACAGTTCGGTTAGCGAACACAACTCTCCGCGAAGGTTATTTACCACGAATAAAAACTCAAGACGACGTTTATATCGGAGAAGCAGCAGTTTCCAACAACAATGGCACTTGTCACGTAATGGCAACTAACACAAGTGACCAAGATGTTCGATTTGATTTACCACCTCAAGAAATTTATCCGTACGATTTTATTAGTTCATCCGAAGAAGATTATTACATGAAGAATTCTGGACATAAGTTTATATCACCTCAAGAACGAGTCGAGGAAATTAAAAAGACCCTTGATTTGGACCACATGAATAGTGAAGAAAGGCAACATGTGCTACAACTCGTGCAAGAATACTCGGACAGGTTCTTTCTACCTGGAGACAATTTGGGAAAGGCACCCAACTTCCAACACTCCATTCACACTACGGACAATATACCCATAAATACCCGGCAGTACAGGTATCCGCCAGTGCATCAAAAAGAGATCGACGATCAGGTAAAGGCTTTGCTTAAAGAAGGAATAATTAAACCTTCCAGTTCTTCTTACAATTCACCTTTATGGATAGTCCCAAAGAAACCAGATGCCCAAGGTAACAAGCGTTGGCGTATGGTTATAGATTTCAGAGCTCTTAATAACAAAACAGTTAGCGATAAATTCCCGTTACCACAAATAACCGAAATTTTAGATAGATTAGGAGGAGCTAAATATTTTTAAGTGTTCGACTTAGCTAATGGTTTTCATCAAATAGAAATGAATTCGCAAGATCTTTCAAAAACAGTATTTACTACTCCCACTGGTCATTATGAATTTGCTCGCATGCCTTTTGGTTTGAAAAATGCACCACCTACTTTCCAACGTCTTATGAATCAAGTTTTAACCGGATTACAAGGAACTGAATTGTTTGTATACCTTGATGATATTGTTGTTTATTCTTCATCTTTGAGAGAACATGAAATTAAAATTCGAAAATTAATGAATAGATTGCGTGAAAATGGATTAACTTTACAAACCAGTAAATGTCAATTTCTCCGTAAGGAAGTTGGTTATTTAGGACACATTATTTCTGAACAAGGCGTTAGACCAGATCCGAAAAAGTTAGAATCTGTCGAAAAATTCCCAGTACCAACTAATCAAAAATGTATTCGTCAATTTCTTGGATTAGCAGGTTATTACCGACGTTTTATTGAAAATTTTACTACAAAAGCTAAACCATTAGTAGGTTTATTAGGAAAAGGAATTAGATTTGTTTGGAATGAAGAACAACAACTGAGTTTTGATCAATTGCGCAAAGAGCTTTGTCAACAACCAATTTTACAATATCCTGACTTTTCAAAACCTTTCGTTATTACCACTGATGCATCCGAATTCGCAGTAGGAGCAATTCTTAGTCAAGGCGAAATAGGAAAAGATTTACCAATTGCATATGCTTCACGTACGCTAAATAAAGCTGAGAAAAATTATTCAGCTGTTGAAAAAGAATGTCTCGCTATGGTATATGCAGTACAACATTTTCGACCTTACGTATATGGCACTAAATTTACTTTGGTCACCGATCATAGACCGTTAGTTTGGTTACACTCAGTTAAAGATCCTACCTCTCGTTTAATGAAATGGAGATTAAGACTTCTAGAATTTGAATATGATGTAGTTTATAAAGCAGGAAAGATCAATCAAAATGCAGATGCTTTGTCTAGAAACCCAGTTCATTGTTTGCCGTTGATCCCTAAAGATGATGATCCAGATTTCAAGATACAAATTCCTAAAGCTCCAGCAAACCCTGAAGGTATTGGTAGTCGTATTAAACAGTTAACACGTGACAGGCAAAAGAGACCTTTAGTCAGACACTCAGAAAGTGAATCAGATGGAAGCAATTCAGACAACGACCGTCCTCGTAGATACCCTTTTAAGCCAAGTTTTCTTCCCAGCACGGAGAATTTCCGCCCAAATCCTCGTCTTTCAGATCCTATACATCCATCTGGTAGTAATATCCTTCCCGGCGACCTGATGTCCTTCAATGAAGCGCCCAGTAATTCTACGCCCATTCCTGCAGAGAGTCTAGACGACACAGAGATTTACAATCGTTCCGCCAACACTTCACGATCCACTTCTTTACCCTTAGATGACACAGACCAGACTGTTCTTTTACCTGAACCCCTTGTACCCATGCAGGCTGCCTCACATAACTTAAACCCTCAAATTGCATCCCCCAGAATTTCGGACACTCTCCTTGACTTTAAAGAACATACCCTCTCAACCGATAGAAATAGCGATAGTGAGGACACGGAAGGTTTCCAGATGACCTTTTCCCCAACTCCTCTTTTGTCCCGCAAAGCAAACTTTGTTCACTTTATCTCAGCCGACTGTAATTCAAACACTCCAATCACTAAATCCTTAGAAGAAATGGACTATTTAGATATCGAATCCATTAGGAGTCAGTCCCCTTCTAAGAATCAGGTCTTGATCTCTGACAGGAATAATAGGAGGATTGTGAGTGTGATCGCCACCAAACATTTTTATGATCAATTAAGTAAAGAGAAATTACTGAAAGGTTTAGAAGTTTTACGTAGTACTCTCAAAAAGTCGAAAATTTATTCGTTTAGGATCTCCGCAGTAGGAGATGGTCATGATCATATCCCACATAAAGAATTTGGAGAACTTGTGAGGAAAGTGTTCCAACACTCCAATGTTAACATCGTTATTTGTACGTCTAATGTTATTGTTCCACCCACTGAAAATAGACAATTAATAATTGAAGAAGCTCATAGTAGTTTGTTAGGAGGACACAAAGGTGTCACTAAAACTTATAATCGTTTGCGACCATACTATTCTTGGCCTGAAATGAAAACTGATATACAAAATTTTATTCGTACTTGTACTAGTTGCCAAGAACAGAAGTTAGTTAGATTGAAAACCTGCCAACCAATGCTTATTACTGACACACCATCTGAACCCTTTGAAAAGATTTCTTTAGATACAGTTGGGCCTTTGCCGATATCACACAATGGAAATAAACATATTCTTACTATGCAAGATAATTTGACTAAATATTGCCTGGCGGTACCAATTCCTGATATCCGTGCAACAACAATAGCAGATGCCTTTGCTCGTAATTTCATCGCCATATATGGAGCGCCTAAAGCAATTCTTACTGATAGAGGAAGTAGTTTTATTGGAAAAATCCTTACTCAATTAGCAGAAATATTCAAAATTAAAAAGGTAACAACGTCAGGTTACAGACCACAAACTAATGGTTCACTAGAAAGAAGTCATATTGTCTTAACAGAATATTTAAAGCATTACATGGATTCGTACGAAGAATGGGAAAGTTTATTACCATTTGCAATGTTTTCATACAACACGTCAGTTCACGAAGCTACCGGTTTCACCCCATACGAGTTAATTTTTGGAAGATTGCCAAGACTACCATCAGCATTTCCGAAAGGAGAGAGTTTACGAACATATGATTCCTATCTGATAAATCTGATTAAACGAATGGAAACTATGAGAAATGAAGCTACAGATACTTTAATTAAAAACAAATGTCGTTGAAAACAGTATTATGATAGATGTGCAAATCCTGTCAATTTCAAACCTGGAGATTTTGTTTATGCTCTGAAGGAACGTCGTCTTAACAAATTTGATCCTCATTACGTTGGATCATTCAAAATCATTAATGTCACTGATTTAAATAATATAGTTTTGCAAACGTCAGAAAATAAAATATTAACAAAACATGCTGACAAGTTGAAAGCAGCTCGCGTGTAGAAAGAAAAGGATCACTCGTTTTAAACAGGTAACAATAATATACAAAATTGGAGATTGATAGAAACTAAATAGCATCCTGCATTTTCTCTGCCACATTCGACTAGATGATTATCTGCATAAACCATAGGTAAGACAGCCGTAGATTTAAGTTTGCGAAAATGTATCTATCCGAACCATCATAATCTGTAAAACCATTGTAATATCTTGTATTTTAGCAATTAAGTACACTTCACTACACACTACATTGCGTTTCAAACATGCCCCACATATTCTCACCTACTGTTAAAAGAAAATTCGTCCGATTTCTTTTATGAAGCATCACGATTTGCGCGATGTTCAATCTAAGGGGGGAGGTGTTACATATTCATCCTCATCGGACTACTTTTCTTAGCCTTATGTCACACGTAGATTCAATAATTTTAACTCGCTAGTCTCCTACATAGTTTTCCCATGCGTATTTTTCGAGCCTTAAAACTGTGACTTCGACTCTTTCGTTCCGTCTTATCTCAAAAACACAATCCTTCGTTAGGGATCATCACAGCGTGCTCTTAACGAACTCTGCAGCTGTGCACTTAGTGCATCTCATAAATTCTTAGAACTCCAGCGTAGTCTCAGACTTCTGGCGTCTCTATCCCTACCTATGCCCCTTTTCACTGGATTTTTCGGGTATATAAACCCTTAATTTCTGGAGCAAAGGGGGAATCAGTTCCGAACTCTCATCGACGGCGAAGCTCTGTCAATCGGACCAGCGAAGAACACCGTAGTAGATCGAGCACTAGTCTCCTTCGAAGCAGTCACAATTACCGTACGTACATCGTGTCTCATCGCGATCGTTAGGCAAGTCACAGTTCTTTCGTTAGTTTTCCCCCGTTCAAATCGTAACGTAAAACGAACTCATATAATTTTGTAACAACATCTCAAAACCACAGAAACTCTCATTGTATATTTTGTGTTTGTATTATTTGTTCATTCAGAATATATTACATTATTCTAGTTTTCATTAAGAAACCATTTGTGTCATCATTACTGAATTCCTGTTTGGTCAACCTTGTTTCAAATAAGCATAACAAGGAAAAGAATAACAAAAGATCCCACGAGGATACATCTTTACCGCTCGAGGTGTATCCGGCGAGCCATAGTAAGGTTTAACGATCTTAGAGCATATTTTAGGACTCGCGAAGCCTGGCTCGTAACAGCACAATGCGATATCATATCTCTCCGTAGTGAAAACGCACCAATCACGTCTGTGTGTAGTGGCTCCTTTGCAAAGAAAAGGCCTACGTCTGCGTTTAGCGACTCCTTTGCAAAGAAAAGGTGCACGTCTGTGTTTAGCGACTCCTTTGCAAAGAATAAAGGAAAGTCTGTGTTTAGCGACTCCTTTGCAAAGAATAAAGAAACGTCTGTGTTTAGCGACTCCTTTGCAAAGAATAGAGAAACGTCTGCGTTTAGCGGCTCCTTTGCAAAGAACAAGATCTCGTCTGCATTTAGCGACTCCTTTGCGAAGAACAAGGTCCCGTCTGCATTTAGCGACTCCTTTGCAAAGAACAAGGTCCCGTCTGCATTTAGCGACTCCTTTGCGAAGAACGAGATCTCGTCTGCATTTAGGGACACCTTTGCAAAATTATAAACAGAACTGATTACACAACAAAATATTCCACATTTAAAAGAAATCCCACACAAAAACAATCCTTTTACTCCCCCCAAAAACGTTTAAATGTAAAAAAGCGTCAAGTAGTTTTGTTCCACTTCCCGAAAAGCATCCAATAACCCAAACAAGTATTCCGTATTTAAAAGAAATCCTACACAAAAAGAATCCTTTTACTCCCCCAAAAACATTAAAATGAAAAAAAAGTGTCAAGTATTTTTGTCCCTTACCCCAATTCTTAAATGAACGACCAAAAAGACATGAAATCCGTCCAAAAACATTAAAATGTAAAAAAAAGCGCCAAGTAGTCTTGTCCCTCACCTCAAAAAAGATCTTACCTCACAAAAAAAACTGCTGCATTCCACAAAAATACCACAAAAATAACAAAAATGTAAATCGATATCATTGGAATGCCAAGTCCTGACTCAAACACTCTAATCCCATGACAGAATTTAATGGTAGTGCAGGGAACACAAATATTGTGCTTAATTGAATGAACATTTAAAAAGAAAATAATGTCATACAGAACTTACAGAACAAAATATTCTACGAACAATCAACAACAGGAACAGGATGTGAAAACCAAACTTCACTTAGGAATATAAAACAAAACATATGTTAAACAATCGTGAAAATTAAATTAAAAAATATATCTCTTCTGTTCGTTCAATTTATCAACGAAAACGTAATACTTGGCCCGCCCGGTTCTTCACAAATCCAGTTTCAAGTCTACACACAAATGGATGCAACCTTATTATTCAAATGATACCTAACATCATTACAAATCGCCATTGTATCGTTAATTCAAGGCACTTGCTCTGGTTTCTGTAATATTTCTGGAAAACTGTCAAAGAAATATATTCGAGACGAATTGAGAACCTACTTTTCTGTGTAGTATATAATATGTGATTGAACTGTAAATGTAAGATTTCTTAGGATTTTATATTGTAGTAAACTGAATGTTAGATTTAAATTAGTTTCTCATTGGTTTCTTACCTCGCAATGAAGCGCGCACACGCCAAGTTTTTTTTATTATTGTTAATCGCTAATTTATTGTGAATTTATTGTTAATTGCTAATGCGAGTTAACTCGAGATATCTTTGAATGAAAACTTGGCTTTCGTTTACCAATGATATCCATTTCTATTTTTGGTAATTTTTTAAATGATTTTGACAAGGTTGGTGGGTTCGGGAGCCGGGATGGCGGAGGGGGTGGGGGGCGGACTACTTGGCGTTTTTTTTCATTTTAATGGTTTTGGGGGGATTTCAATTCTTTTTGTTAGTTAATCGGTAAAATAATAATATAATTTGTTATTACCCATTTTATAAGTTTAATACTTCAATAATGTGACAAATAGGAGGAAGGTACAGCTTATCTGTATAATGTAACATACGAAGCGTTGGTCTTAATTAGATGCAATTCAAGGGCATGGTATCTATTGGCAACTCATATGTATTTGCCCAACAAATTTGGAGTCCTTTGCTTAAATTATACATTCTCTCTTCATTCAACAGATGTGAAAAGTGTACAACTTGTCAAATGTGTAGGCTAAGAACCACTTAGGTGACAGGTTTAAAATTTGATGAGCAAATACTGATTTCCCACGACTAGTATGCCCCTAAATTAATATTACGATGAGGCTCAGCACTTAATAAGTTCTATTAATTCTCTTATTCGATACATTTGTAGTGTCAAGTTTGACAAGGGCTTACCCAAGAACCACGTCAGTGACAGATTTCAAACTTGCTGAACAGATACATCATTCAAATACTACAAAAGTGAAAGATTTAATCAGGAGACTCGGTAGAGTCTCGCGCCAAGTAGTAGTTATATATATAGTACAGCGCGCGACTACCGAGGATACTTATCCCGAAGTGTAGCGGTTTTCGTCCGATATATAACTTACACCTCGATTTACGAAAAAGTTACTGCTCCACGGATTTATTTCTAAATTTTGTATTTCATCGCTGATTTTTCTGAATCCAATCAGCCAAGAATCAAGCGAATCGGTTCAGTTGTTCAGGAGATATGAATTTCTCCTGCTTATTTTACGCGTGGAAAAGGCAAGGCAAATTAAGATTCAGGGGAACGTGTTCCTAAAAATGTGACTTTCACTTTTCTCATACGAGATGGCAGCAAACGGAAATATCGTATTTACGTTACCGATCTATAATCTGTAATCTGTGTCATACCGACACATTGTTTAAGCCGGTTATGCCATGGTTGGTTATGTGCCATAATGGTTATATGACATAGTCTGATTTTATTATTTGTTCCAGATTCCATGCTTTATGTAGTTAATAAAAGAGTTATACTGTCCTTGCGCCTGTCCCTGTGATCTTATCGTTATTAAGAATTATGAAATGTTAAAAGTGTTAAGTGCGTAACGCACAAGTCCCTGTTTTGGTAAACGAGTGCTGATTACCAATAGTTAAAATTGTCAAGTGTGTAGGATATTAATCTTTTAAGCAATATTAGCTATTATTTACAATTTAAGGGAATGGTAGCTATTGGTAATCAGTACTTGATTGGACTAATTTTAGTTCTTTAGGTTTGCACTCCGTCAGCTTAGAACTTGACAGTCAGGATACTTCAAAACTAGACTGCGAATGAGAGAGCCTGCATATATATCTCATTGAATATAATTTGTAAATTGTTAAGGCAAGTCATTTACAATTTCAATACATTCTAGCTATTGGGAATCTCTGTTTTGCTACTCTGAGTCATTGCTTGACTTAACGCTTTATAATTATAATACATAAATCAAGCAGAATGCTCATACGCAGTCTAATTTAGTAGTATCTTGACAGTCAAGTTCATCGCTCAAGGAACACCAGCTAAAGAACTAAAATGTTGTAAGCAAGCAATAATTACCAATCATGTGTCATTTAGCGACATACTAGCTATTGGTAATCAGTACTTGTTTAACAAATTTTATTACATTAGATTATGCGCTACCTGAGCTACGCATTTGGCTGTCAAGATACACCAATGTTAGAGTGCGTATGAGGGTATAGCTTATCTAATTTGCAATTTAAATGCATGCTAGCTATTGGTAATTTTTCTTTTGCTAATGTGAATTTGTCAAGTGCAAAGTATATTATCTGAGGAATCTATATTCTCACATTCAGCTCAATTTCTTAGATCTCCTCCTATGTGCATGATTAAGTTATAAATACATTGTAACATTAAAGTTACATTATAATATAAACATGCACATAGGTGATGGTGCATATTTGAACAGAAATGGCACTTGACATTTTAATAAAATTTTATTTTTAAATTTATTAATTAAACCATTGATAAATACCCAGAATTTTTATTGTCTTTATTGTTAAGCATTAACTAACAAAAAGGCATGAAATCCGTCTAAAAACATTAAAATGTAAGGAAATGCGCCAAGTAGCAGTTGGATTTCCCCACAAAAATGTAACAAAGATAATATATAATGAAATATAACAAAAAAGATAATAGATATCATACAAGAAGCCAAGCTTTCATTCAAAGATACCTCGATTTAACTCGCATTAGCAATTAACAATAAATTAACAATAAATTACCGAGTAACAATACATACAAAAAATCTTGGCGTGTGCGCGCTTGGTTGTGGGTTCAATCGCCTTACTGAACTGCCACCGCGATACTTATTTAAAAAAGTATCGTAGGCACCTGATAAAGTTCCTTCATTGGATTTGGATGGGTTTAATCTGGCACCGCGAACCAATTAACAGGAGATTATTAGTTATCTCAAGCGCATATTAACAAAGTGGTAAAACAGGAGGAAAGGCAAAGAAGCCGCTGAATAAATTATAGAATGGCAACTAAATAAGGTGATATTATAATCTCGCTGTCAGCCACCCTCTCTTAATAAATAATTTATTTCGCTTATATACTCTGACCCTCATCCTTTATTCGCATCCCATTGCTATTCGTACTCGTATCAAGTCTCGGATATAACATCTATCAGCGGTTTCATATCCGCACGCTCACCCGGTATGCATGCCTTTCTCAGCAGGCTGACCGGCAGCCGTCTTCTCCGACCACGTGACCGCCACGAACCACGCGATGACCAAGACGCACCTACCCAACTTCACGGTTCTGCCCGACAGCCATTTTCCGGAACTGGACAGATCTAAATGAAGACGCTGTACATCCTCATGTACAATCTAAATATGGAGTATCGAAATTGGCAAGTGCATAGTTCAAGGAACGCTTAACGCAAAGAATTCAAACTTAGTAAGTATTGTTTCCCAATCATTGTCATTTAGGGATATATTAGCTATAGGTAATCAATAGTGGCATAGCAAATTTTAACTGTTTAGTTTAAGAAGTTTCGGAGTTCATAATTTTGTAACATATGCTACGTTAAGTTTTTTGACTATTTCTTTGTTATTTCTAAATATTACTGGTACATCAGCATTATGCTTTGCTTGATTTTGATAATGCAGTAAGAAATGTGTTTCAGTGATAATTTAGAAATATAGATCAAACAGCAGTCAAGAAATTTACACGTACTGTACAGCAAAATATTTAAAAATTCGAAATTGTCAAGTATGGGGCTCGACAACTACTTTAGTTAAAGAGTTCCAATTCAGTAAACAGGCGCTGATTATTACAAATAGCTATCATGCTCCTAACGTGGAAAGTTCACAACCTGGAACTCTCCGATTTGGACGTAATATAGGTCAAAATGTGCGAGGCAGCGGTAGTAATTAGATCCTAGAATACTAGCCGTTTATAGCCAGCTATTTGCCTTAAAAATTGCTTCAAATATTGAAAATGCTTAAACTTTAACATCCTGTAATCGGGATGGTGAATCGTTTGTTTGGTGTCCTCGAGGAAAGAAACATAAAGCCTGTAAACAATTTTATTGCAAAATCAATATTTTGGGTAGCAATTTTGTTTATTTACTTACTTCTCCATTTCCATGGCCTAGCGTCATTCTCTATCTATACATATTGCTTTTGTTCCTTCTTTCGCAATAGACTTTTGTCGGCATTGGCCGTAGCTTGGCCTATTTCTTTATTTGCTATTTTATGAAATGCAAAAATAAATAGTTAACCTTTCGTTAACAATAGCAGGGTAGTCGCACGAGCGAAAGATCGCGCGTCTTTTCCGCATTTTCATACTTTGAAGGCATTTTTAACACAAATGGCTGGCTATAAATGACCATTACTCTAGGATCTAATTATTGACACTGTAATAAGCGCACATTGGAGAGATCCAGAACATGGATTCTTATGTGCATGTTTAAGTCATAAATATATTGTAACATTAAAATTACATTATAATATAAACACGCGTATAGGAGATGGTACACATTTTAACATAAATGATACTTGACATTTTAACAAAATGATACTTTTAAATTTTTTTATCAAACCATTGGTAAATAATTAAAATTTTTGTTGTCTTTATTGTTAAGCATTAACTAACAAAAAGACAAAATCTGTCCAAAAACATTAAAATGTAAAAAAATGCGCCAAGTAGCAGTTTGAATCCCCTACAAAATTGAGATATAACAAAAAAGATATAGATATCATTTAAGAAAGCCAAGCTTTCAATCAAAGATACCTCGATTTAACTCGCATTATCAATTAACAACAAATTAACAATAAATTACCGATTAACAATACAAAAAATCTTGGCGTGTGCGCACTTCATTCGACGCACCTGTTCCGGCAATGTTACTAAAAAACGTTTAAAGAAACATATACGCGATGAACGGAGAACCTCCTTCTTATCGATATTGGGAAAGAATGATGTCCTTGTCAGTTATGACAATGAGACACTGGACAATGCTCATGAAATCGAAGAAAATTCATTTATTGGAGGCAAAAAATGGTAAAACAAGGTCGCTGTATATAGTATATATGATTAAAAATGAAAGATTTATTAGGATTTACTCACATTGTAGTAAAGTCAGTGATAGGTTTAACACCAGTACTACCGAACGAGTCGAAATGACTTGTTTTTACGTGGATCGTTATAGCAGCATAACAATCGTCGGTAGTTCTAGTGATAAATCAGTTTTCCATTGCCTTTTTACCTCGCAATGAAGTGCGCACACGCCAAGATTTTTTGTATTGTTAATCGGTAATTTATTGTTAATTTGTTGTTAATTGATAATGCCAGTTAAATCGAGGTATCTTTGAATGAAAACTTGGCTTTCTTAAATGATATCTATATCTTTTTTGTTATATCTCAATTTTATAGGGGATTCAAACTGCTACTTGGCGCATTTTTTTACATTTTAATGTTTTTGGACAGATTGCTCTTATCTGGACCCTAAATCTTTCAGCTGCAGCTACTGATTGTTCGAAATTAGCGCAGTCATTTTTGCTAATAAATTTCGTTATTTTACGTTGCTTAATTTTATGCTTAATTTTGAAGGCATCAGCCCAACTTCGGCTGGCACACAACTTGAACTTTTCCGACATATAAGGAAATGCTGCTACCATTGCCCACTGCTGTAGCGTTCTCGTTGTCACCTATAGTAATTTAATTTCAATTAAATTTACAAAATATTTATTTGAATGC
The DNA here is from genome assembly GCA_964023945.1 of Ectemnius cavifrons. NCBI lineage: Eukaryota > Metazoa > Arthropoda > Insecta > Hymenoptera > Crabronidae > Ectemnius > Ectemnius cavifrons. The sequence goes on from CAXIEQ010000195.1 coordinate 28,051, forward strand.
GTACAAAAATAATAAGTTTAACACTCGACCTGTTCGAAACATTTGCGAGCCTCTTGAAAGCGGTCAAATGTTTGACTATTTATAAAATTATATTTGTCGTATTTCGTGCCTCCTTCTTGTACGTCCTTCCTCCACATATATAAAACGTCTTTTCTTTACCGACTTCGAAAAGGAGGAGGTACTCAATTCGACCGCTATATTTTTTGTTTGTTTAATGTTTGTCCGGCGAGAACTCTGAGATGGGTGGACCGATCGGGATGAAACCATACCTATCTTATAGAGGATGCTCACAGTTTGGTCCCATTATAAATTTTTTCGAAATTGTTTAACGCTAACCATTGTTATTGCATTGTAAGGCGGTGCGAAAAAGAGCTCTTGTCGACACCTATATGCGTCCTTGACGGCGTTCTAAGCGGCCGACGTGCTGTTATGGCCACGATGGCAACGGTCGAGTCGGTCAAAATACAAAAAAAGGGAACACCTTCTACGTGTCGCTGGCCGATAGAAAGGTCGTCAGTCGAACGCAACCTGTGTAAGAGAGAGTCTCGCAAAAATAAATCGTCGTGCCTTATATGGTCGTTGTCCCAATTATTCAATCCTCCTAAAATTCCCTACAATTTCTCAGAAGTGGGATCGTAACTCGGGAAGCGGTACAGTGTATCTGAGAGCTAATACGTGGCATTCGGAACATAATACCACGAATCGAGGCAACGCCGTTAGTCTGTGTGACAATTTACGTGCGACCATTGTCTATGATCGGCAACGATCACGTGTGGCTCTCGTGCGACGGCTCCAAGTGACCCGAGGTGATTCTGTGTGCCCGGGAACAGTCTAACTATTCTGTGTGAATATTTTGTACGACGTCAAAATGACGAAAAATCCATCCGATTTTACCGTTCATGAACTGAAAGAAATATTACGACAGCTCCAACTAGCAACAACGGGCAACAAAGTCGATCTTGTGCAACGTCTGGACCAGTATGATCCGACGAGAGCATGGATGACGATAAATGAGGGAGACGGTGCGGCTGAGGCAGGGCAATCGAACCCCTCAGCAGCCACGGAACAAGACGATGCTCTTCAGCCCGACGAAGCTGGACTAGGCCGACCGGCAGCGACGACAAGTACTACCGAAGAGCAGTTGCGAAAAGAGCTGGACTTGCTGCGTCGAGAAAACGCCCTGTTGGAGAGAGAATTACGCGTGGCGGCACGAGAAAGCGCGCTAACCCCTCACACCTCCGGTTCAAACGCGAGCTCAAATGCATCCAGAGCGAGTGTCAACATAAAAGCCGTTAGCGATCCGCTCAGCGAATTTGATGGAGTGGGTCAGTCCTTTCAGAATTCGAAAAAACAATTGCAGCTTTTGGTGACAACGTACGATCTGGACGACAACCTCGCGAGAATCTTAGTCAGTTCGAAGGTGAAGGGAAAAGTGCTGCGGTGGTTTCATTCCAGAATCGAATACTTGGAAATGGGAATCGAAGAACTTCTGTCCAATATGGAAATTATGTTTGACCATCGAGAAAGCCGGCTGCAACGAAGACGGGGATTCGAGAACTGGGAATGGAAAAATAACGAAACATTCGGCGATTATTATTACGATAAGCTAATCCTAGCAAACCAAGTTCCGATTGCCCAAGACGAGTTGATTGACTACGTGATAGACGGGATTCCGGATACAAATCTGCGGAATCAAGCAAGGATGCAAAACTTTACTTCGGTGTCGGCATTGATGGAAAATTTCAAAAAAATCACGCTGACTCCATCATCGAGGGCTTCGGCTGGACACGCCGCCCCCTCACGTGCGGCTGCTGCCCCGAGGGGACCGAGGGAAGATAGCAGAGCGCGAGCCACTGCAATTCGGTGCTACAATTGCAACCGGAAAGGAGATCTGTCAAAGGAGTGCCAACTGCCTAGAAGGGAGAGGGGATCCTGTTTTCGCTGCGGAGAGGCGGGACACCTCGCGTCGAGCTGCCCGAGAAACGAAAAGCCCCAAGTAACGTGCGTGCAGGAGTTGCCGACGGATGAAGACGATTTTCACCGGACTGTTAAGTATATTGTAGAGAACGGAGACGTAAGCCATACTATAACTTTACGCACGCTGACCAATACGGGTAGTCCGATTAGCTTCATTAAGCAAAAGTTTGTCCCCGTAGGCATTGAGCAACTCGCCAAAGGCGTGCACGATCGATTTTTTGGGATAAATAAGTCCCCGTTAAACCCAATCGGAGTAATTCGAGTCACGATCGTTATAGACGAAGTTTCGAGAAAAAATGTTTCCCTCTTAGTTGTTCCGGACGATACAATGTACACACCCGTCGTGTTGGGACGTGATGTATTAAAACTATTCGGGATAACGTTGACATCACTGCAATGCGAGGCAGATCGAAATTTCGAAATCATGAACATCGAGATCGATGCGAGTGTAAAGAGCGCCGCTGATCTATTAGTCGTGGATCGGAACATCGCGCATAAGGATCGATTAGAATTAGAACAAATGTACACCGCAGAGTACCTTACGCCTCAACGACCTGATACACCCGCGGTTGATGCTGAGCTTACTCTGACCTTAAAGAACGCCAAACCATTCCATTTCCTGCCGCGAAGAATCTCATATGCAGAGAAAGATAAATTACGCGTGATCTTGGACGATCTAATCGATAGGAAAATCATTAGGAGAAGCGACTTCGAATACGCTTCGCCGATCGTTCTGGTAAAGAAAAAGAGCGGAGAACTCCGCATGTGCATAGACTACCGTGTTCTAAACAAAGTCTTAGCACGCGATAACTATCCTCTACCATTGGTTGAGGACCAATTAGACGTTTTATGTGGCAAAAAATACTTCACCCTACTGGATTTGAAAGATGGGTTTCACCATATCCGGATGGCGGAAAACTCTATCAAATATACTGCGTTTGTGACCCCTCTCGGGCATTTTGAATATTTAAAGATGCCTTTTGGCCTTAAGACAGCGCCTTCCCGTTTTCAACGGTTCGTCAACGAGGTCCTTTCTGAGTTAATCAGAACCGGCGACGTAGTCGTTTATATGGACGATATTTTAGTATCGACACAAACTCTTGAGCACCACCTCAAAACTCCGAAACGCGTCTTCTCCTTACTAGTCCGGAATAAAATGGAATTGCGCATGGATAAATTCAAGTTTTTATTCACGGAGATTGAATACTTAGGGTATTATATCACGCAGGAAGGCGTGAGACCAACAAAAAGTGGCACGGAGGCAGTCGAGAAATTCCCGGTGCCGCAGAGTACACGCGAAGTACAGAGCTATCTAGGGCTATGCTCGTATTTTAGAAAATTTATTGAACGCTTCGCGTTCATCGCAAAACCCCTCTATGACTTGCTCAAAAAGGACGCGGCATTTAAGTTCGGTACACAGGAATTAGAAGCGTTTCAGCGCCTTAAAGCCAAATTGGTGGACGCCCCGATCTTAGCGATTTATAACCCAAAAGACGAAACCGAGCTGCACTGCGACGCAAGCTCGATCGGATTCGGCGCTATTCTTTGTGACGGGGCTAGTTTGCCTCGCCACAAGTTCTCCTCGCTCCAGCAAGGGAGGCCGGGCGAACGCGTGGAAGATTCCCGAACATCGCCGACAGCGGAGTACGGGCGAGCCACCAAGCGCCGGCAACGCACAGCTGCTGGCGGCCGGCGAGCACGTGGCCGTACGACTGCGAAGAGGAATCGGCGCGCGCAGCTGTCTACTGCAGGATCGCCTGCTGCTAGCTGCCTTCACCGGATCGCCTGGAACAAGATTACCAGCGTCACGTCTTCTCACCACCTTCGTGATCTACCCCTCTAGTCACCTGTAGAGTAGTAAAGATAGCTTAAGACCTAGTCAACACTAGTCGTGTGTGTCCTACGTACGAGGAGGTAATATCATTCATTAACATCTAGTCAAGCGTGCCTGTGATACATGTACTTATGTCCGTCCAATTCAACAGGGTGAAGGAAATCGAGTTCGCCTGAATTGGAGCAACGATACGAGGAGCCCGAAAAGGCAAAAGGATTTAGGTACGAGGAGTGTGGGGCAGCGGATAAACCCGGCACCCTTAAAGGGGGGGGGGGGGGGGGGAGTGTGACGGGGCTAGTTTGCCTCGCCACAAGTTCTCCTCGCTCCAGCAAGGGAGGCCGGGCGAACGCCCGCCGTGTCTCTCTCTCTCTCTCACACTCGTACGCGCGGGCTAACCCGACATCGTCGCTCCAAGGCAGGCACAGGCGAAAATAACAGGCACTAATGCGAATTGGAACGCCGAGAGGCACCTAGGTAGGCGCGACGGACTGAGCCACCTAGTGGGACGGCTATCCGTTTAGGCGAGGAGAAGAGTCCGGCTCACAGGGATGCGCAACCTGCCAGGCCGGATAAGCTGGGGCCCGTCCAGCCGACGCTGGAGACGCCCCTGAGGACGGACAACCAACCGAGGGACGACGAGGCGACGACGTTGGATGCCCGTCACTCTTGATGTTCGACCTGGTCAGCTCGGCGGATCGCCCAAGGCGGTCGATACATGAGGTCGAAGTCGGTCCTAGCGCGCGGGATCGATTTCGACACCGTCTAACGGATGGAGCCACGGAAGGATCCGGGGGTAGTGGCGCTGAGGGTGTGAGGCCGCTTAACGAATTAGGGGCTCTCTCTCGTCACTCAGATTGCGACCGTCCTAGCGACTACTAGCCTTCCGAGCGCTTTTTGTTGATTAGAGAGTGAGTGACGAGAGAGAAGAGAGAGACTGCCGAAAGATACCGAAATTCGAACGACCAGACGTCTGGAACTTATTGTGACCAGTCCGACTGGATTAAGGAGGAATAATCGGCTAAAAACCACCGGCCGAATTAAGATCAGGGTAAGCCTCGCACCCTCTTCCCCTATCCTTTGGGATCTTTCCGTAAAGTTCCGAGCCCAGTAGTCGGGTTCCTCGTATTTGTTGTATTTGCTATTAGAGTCCAATAAGCCTGTTTGTGCCCTGCCTTCCTTGGTGCGAATTCGCACTTCGCATCTGAGTCGCGTGGTAGCATTGTAGACTGCGTTCGCCGAACAAAGTGGCCGCCATCTTGCCACTTGTTTCCGGGATTCGCGATCGATAGCCCATTCGAACGGGCGTGCGTTCCTCTAGAGATTTGCGGCGTACAACGTCCGCGGAAGTTCGGCTTCCTTAATTGTAGCAGTCCGGTAATCGACCGACCATCTGTCGATCGCTCGCGACGCGTTTCCCTACTGCGTGATTAAATTGTACAGGGGCCCTTGTGGCTTAGGATCGAGAGCGCGTTAGCTCGATTTGCCGTAGGTTATTTAGTTGTAGCACCGTCGGTCCGCCCGACATAAATAAACAGGGCGCTGTTATTTAACACAACTTTTGGGTAACATTCTTCAGCTATTCGTTCGCCCAGTGTGTCGTCACCGGTCTCCCTTGTTCCCCGCCCCTCTCCCATTACATCTGGCCAGCCGGGCCAACATTCGCGTTTCCCACCGAGCTTTCTCTCTCGCTCGAGTTTTCCATCTCCTCTGGGTAGCACATTCTTATAAATTTTGGTCTCGGTCACGGGGCCTGGCGCCCTTTAAGCGCCCAGAGGACTCGGGATTCAGAGAGGAGGCTCGGTCGAAGTATTCCCCGCTTTCCTGACAAGCCAACGAGAACGGCGAAATCGGGAAAGCGGTGGCAAAATTGGCGCCCAACGTGGGGCCACGAGGGAAAAAGGGGACGACATAGCTGAAAACAAAGTTTCGGATAGCTAGCGTCCCTACCAGGCAAATCGAGTGTACGCAGTTACGCGCACACGTGTAGGGAAAGCGAGGATCCGTGGAACAAAACATTTTTGCCTGCCGGTCGACTGAGGGTCGACCATTGTAAACACTTCGCGCCCATAACATAGGTTGCCTGACTAAGCGGCGATTCTGAGCAGACAGCATGCCGCCTAAAAGAAAGGGAGTTTCTCGCAGAGAGCTCGAGAGAATGTACAGTGGCGTAGGCGCGGATATTTTGCGCGGTCTTTTACAGGTCCAAGGATTGGACACTGGCGGAACCGTGGAGGACATGCTGGGGAGATTAATCGATCGCCTTGCTATTGAACCGCGACCAAGGGACGAGGTAGGTGAGGGAGACGAAGTAGGCGAGGGAGCTGAGGCAGACCCACGAAGGGGAACCTCAGTCAGCCTCGCCGATATTTATGGCACATTAGACCGGGCGAAAGACCATCTCGCGTCGCGGTCGTCTATGCCGAGCATGGAGGAAATTGAAAAATCCACGGTAGAGGCGGGCGGAATCCCGGTAGAGATTGCGCCCCTCCGTGAAGAAACCTCCGGAGGTCGGGTAGAGTCCGGCGGTACGCGGGTAAGGTTAACTGCGCCCAGCATTACCCTCACCCCCCCTAACGTCGCACAGGCCACCGAGTTGTACGGTGCTCGGGAAGACATCCCCCGTCCCTCCAGCCCGCAGCCAGGCCCTAGTGGGCTCGGTAGAGCTGCGGGGCAAGGGGACGCGCGACCCCCTCCACTGCTGTCCTCCGCGCCTAGCCGCCAGCCGCGTGACGTCACGCCGGCACCGCTTCCAGCACGCGCGAGCATCTCCACTCACCCCGCGCCAACAAACTACGAAGCCGAGGCAGCTCGCGCAGGGTTGCCAGATTAGGAGGGGGAAATAACGCATGCGCATGTCAACTTTCGGAACTAAAGATCAGGTTCCGCTACACTCCTACAAAACGGTGGTGCCCTTGTCGCCCCTTTCACCTGTTGCAGCTTCTAACTACAAAATTTTTTCCTAAATTTCTAAATGAAGGTTTATTGTTGGAATAGGACATTATAATAATTATATACACTTTATATATTATAAAATACCCATTTTATTATATTATTATTGTACAGTTGACCTAAAATGGAATAATATATATAAATTAATTCAATTATATCTGACAAGGGGAGGCCGCGGCCCGGAACTCTTTGATTTAAAAGTATTGTGGCTTAAAATGTAAGCAATGTCGTTACTAGTTGGATCCTAGAATACTAGGTGTTTATAGCCGATCCTTTTTTTTAAATAGTGTTAAATATTTAAGTTTCGCCATCGTGCAATGCAAGTAATTTTCTTAAATCACAAAAATTCTATACAAAATAATACATAATACTTATTATTCAATCTAGTATTCTAGCATTTAATTACTGACCCTATTCCTTACAGTTTAAGCTACAATATATTGGAATCCAAGAGTTCCGGGTCGTAACTTCCCCTTGTGAGAAAGATTAAATTACAAAAATATCGGGCGTAAACTTTCGGTTAACGAAATGGACATTTTACTTAGTGAGATTTCACTTTAGTGGGAAACGAAAGTTTACACCCGATATTAAATCGTATAAAATACAAAATATTATATATAAATAAAAAAAATGCACTGCTTCCCCATGAAGATTGCAAACAATAACGCTGTCCAATATGCGACCTAAAAATAAAAAGATTTATTGATTACTAATACAATAATTTTAAACTAGTTACATAATTGTATTCACCTTTCACCTGTTGTAAGAAATTTTCTAATCTCTGCCCTGGGCTGGTTGCTGCTGACACTGGAAAACAGAAATTTATATTTGATTATTAATAGAGTCATGTAATAGTCGTTGTACCACTGCATTCTAAACTCTCACCTCAGGTATCCTCTGCCCTGGGCTGGGATTGTTGGCACCTAAAATAAAAAACATGATATTATTAAAATTGACAACTGAGTATTCTGATGCAATTGAATACTCTTACCTGCTTCAAAGAAGATCCTGATTTGGCCCTGGGATTGCTGGCACCTGAAACAAAAAACATGATATTATTAAAATGGACAACTGAGTATTCTGATGCAATTGAATACTCTTACCTGCTTCAAAGAAGATCCTGATTTGGCCCTGGGATTGCTGGCACCTAAAACAAAAAACATGATATTATTAAAATTGACAACTGAGTATTCTGATGCAATTGCATACTCTTACCTCATGATAACAGCTGTTGATGTCTTCTACAGTCATCTGCTTCTTACACTCCTTAAATCTAATTATATTTAAATATAAAATAAATAAATATGCATACAATGGGTGCGCTTTCTACCAAAATTTCTAAAAAAACAAATAAAAAAATACATGAAATAAACAAAAAAACAAAATAAATAATATGAATAAAAATGAAATAAAGAAAACAAGTAAAATATATAAAATAAACAAAAAAGCAAAATAAATAATATGAATAAAAATTAAATAAACAAAAAACAAAATAAGTAAGAATGAAAGAAACAAAACAAAAAATAAAATTAATTAAATTTCGTAAGAAATTAACTTAATGCATAAAATAAACAATAAAAAGAAAAGAAAAATCAAAAATATAATACAAATATATACATTAACTGACATCTTAAACTAAACAAAGTAGCGCGTCAAAGTGGTAGAATAATAATAGTAAAAAAATAATAAAAAAACAAAATGAAAGAAATTCAATTTAGTCCGGATAAAAAAAATTAATTATATAAATTAGCTGAATTATGCAGCTCTAAATGTCGCGGTGATGGCTCGAAATTGTGGCAATTTTTGCCCTGAAAATTACTTCTAACGACATACAACGCATTCAATGTTTCATGGCGAAGTTTATTTCTATTCTCAACTTTAATATTGTTGACAATAGAAAAAACTCGCTCTGCTTCGGCATTTGAATGGGGAAATGACATCACCGCGAAAACGAGTTTCGATAAATTTGGATACTCGAGCGCGCCAAAAATATTCTTTTTGGTGACAATGTCAGACCACATTGTCACCAAATTATTATTACTAATTTCGGTTTCCGACCGCGGAAAAAGCATCGGGATATCTTTCCATTCAGATGCCAAAGCATTTACATCAAGATGAAGGAAACTAAAATGCGTTGTGATGTCTGAAAGATTAAAAGTGCCTTCACTCTGACGTGCTAGTACAGGGTCTATAAAATATAAAATATTAAAAAACGCGTCGGAAAGGGGCAGCCGACACTGAATCTCGTGCACCGCGGTTTTATAAAACTCAAAACAAACATGTTTTATTTCTAAAACATCCGCGGTATTTAATGTGTCTAAAAAGTGTTGGCATTCCGGACCAACAAATATATCCTTAATAGGAACAAAAATTTCAGGTCTATCTAACTTTACGAAAGGCTCTACTGTAATATACTCTATGTGCACGAAATTCTGTACCAATTGCTTCCAAAGTGCAACACTACTTTCAGCTATTTTATGAACTAACAGACCATTGGATTGAAACCGCGCGTTAAATGAATTAAAAATATTTAATACATATTTCAGAAACAAAGCATATGCTTTGTTTCTGTCATCAAAAATTAAATCATATAAATTACGGACGGTCTGATTTTTATCCTCAACTACAGCTAACTGAAAGTACTGTCGCAGAACCTCCCAATTATCAAGGAGGCGAGCCACGCAAGCATGCAAAGCGAGCCACCGCGTAAAAGATGGTTTCAGCAATTTTCGAGATTCGACCTCGAAATATTCCTGAAACTCTGTAAGAATCGCGACGCGCTTCGGACTATTTGCGATGTACGAAGTAACACCGCGAACTAATTGTTCTATGCACTGCGGAATTTTGAGAAAAGCCTTATGGGCAATTAAGTGCATAGAATGGCAAAAACAAGGAAAAACTTTTAAATGGGGCACGTCTTCCTTCAAGCGGGTCATGAAGGAGTTGTTACACCCCAACATGACTGACGCATTGTCAGAAGCCATGCCCACAATATTTTTTAAAGGTATCTGTTTTGATTTTAAACTACTTTTAAATAAATTATATAAATTTTCTGACCCAGAATCGCGAGCATCTACTTCTAAAAGTTCTAATAAATTTGTTTTAATTATTTTATCTTTACTACACAGATACCGCACGAGCACGCATAACGACTTAGAGTCGGTATTATCCGTGCTCTCATCAATTAAAATAGAAAAGTAACTATTTTGTAGAACTGAAACAAGTTGCTCCAGTTCTACTTTATGCAAAATGTTTTTAATGATCGCGGTGCACTTCGTACGCGCAACCGACATATCTCGAGCTATGTCGGAATCAGGGCAAATTGATTTGATTAATGGAAGAAGCTGGTCTACCAAATGAATTGAAACATTCGTTGTCGCGAAAAATGTAGCCAGCTTTAATTCGCTTACTTTGACACGCATTGCGAGGCTCTCTGTACCAACAATGTTGCTGGTGGAAGCAATTGGCCTATGATCACTACTAGTAGAAGGCGTAGAAACGGAAGTACTAGCTGCACGGCGAACAGCTGCAACGTGGGACGGTATAATTGAATGCCGTATTAAATCTATTATACCAGCATTAAAAGACAATGTCTTGTTGCATGGTCTACACAAAGCTTTACTATTATCGCGGTCCGGCGCCAACCACCCCTTTAAAGCATCGTGGTTTAACCACGATGGTAAAAAACACCTACCTTTCCTTCGACTCTTCCTAATACTTCCTTCCTTCATACACGTAATCCTCTTCAGCAATTCACTCAATTTCACTCCACTTCACTGCACATCACACCGAACCGTGCACTGTCGCGAGCAAGAAAGATTTGGCGCGAATTTGCCACAACAGTCGTGAAACGTGAAACAACGAAACGGTGATGCGCGCGATCTCAATATCCCACCCACCACCCACCCTGTTGAGCACATCGCGTCGACGCGAAAGCTCAGGCGCTTCCGTGATTCGATGTTCCGTTACCATGCCCCCCTCAGTCTGTGGGACACCTCATCCACTTACCCTTACAGATTTCGTGTAGATACAGTAATACAGATGCGGTAAGTAAAGTACGTTACACTTTTCTGGGAATTACAGGTCTCGGAACCGCCTGTCTCAGATGCGAACCTTTAAATACCCAGTTAAATACCCAATACCCAAACTCTCGGCGATGAAACATGATTTGATGATACCTCGTACACATATTTATTGTTAATCCCTTCGGTCCCCGAAAAGCGCTTACATAACAAATGCTTCAACAAATTATTTGTAAAAAAACTTAACTGGAGGTCAGATTTCGTTTCGAAAGAATTACTCCGTAACAATGAAAAATAATTTTTTTTAGAGAAGATTACAACTTTTATCGATATTTCTTCTACCCAGTTGTCTTGGTATACAACCTATAACCTACACTGACGTCACGACAACACCAATAACAATGATAATAATGGAAAATAATAATAAACATTAGATTTTAACATGTAATTTAATTGCCACGATTTTGGTTGGATCCTTGCAATCACCAGTGTGGTGTATTGGGTAAGGTGGTTGACTGTCGACGGAAAGGACAAGGGTTCGATTCTCGACGGGGAACAATATTTTTTTGCTGAGCACTCTGTATAGATTTAATTTTTTTCGTATGACATTGATTCACGACACGTAATATGATACTTTTGTTGTAAGTGATAGTCATTGTTTTACACAGCTGAAGGGTATATATATATAGAGTACAAGATTTAATAACTTTTAAAACTGTTCCTGATGTTCAAGTAAACTTTTATTAACTGTAAAATTACACTGTAACAAGCATAAATCGATACATTAAAGTCATAAAATGGTGAAAAAAGACATATCCTCCCAAAAAAAGGAGAATTATATTTTGTGATGGAGGGGAATTGAAGCAGTGTCACTAAGTTGAAGGGGCCCCTCAGTGCTCCCTACGAAAAGAATGGGATGCGCCCGATACGAGTTTGACACGGTCGCAGATGGCACGAGTGGAAGGAATTCCTTCCAAATCTGGCAAGCCTGAGCTCGCGTAGAGTATCGCGTGCGCGCCGACCCCCTCCCACCGTCGAGCACTTTCTATGAGCACCGAGCAGCTGATTTCTTTGCTCCTTACGCTAGCGGATGGCAAGCTAGCCCTTTGCCGCAACGCCGCGCGGGCAGCGCGATTCCCCCGATCGACCCTCCCCGTGTCAACTGTGACGGGGCTAGTTTGCCTCGCCACAAGTTCTCCTCGCTCCAGCAAGGGAGGCCGGGCGAACGCCCGCCGTGTCTCTCTCTCTCTCACACTCGTACGCGCGGGCTAACCCGACATCGTCGCTCCAAGGCAGGCACAGGCGAAAATAACAGGCACTAATGCTAGTTGGAACGCCGAGAGGCACCTAGGTAGGCGCGACGGACTGAGTCACCTAGTGGAATGGCTATCCGTTTAGGCAAGGAGGAGAGTCCGGCTCACAGGGATGCGCAACCTGCCAGGCCGGATAAGCTGTGGCCCGTCCAGCCGACGCTGGAGACGCCCCTGAGGACGGACAACCAACCGAGGGACGACGAGGCGACGACGTTGGATGCCCGTCGCTCTTGATGTTCGACCTGCTCAGCTCGGCGGATCGCCCAAGGCGGTCGATACATGAGGTCGAAGTCGGTCCTAACGCGCGGGATCGATTTCGACACCGTCTAACGGATGGAGCCACGGGAGGATTCGGGGGTAGCGGCGCTGAGGGTGTGAGGCCACTTAGCGAATTAGGGGCTCTCTCTCGTCACTCAGATTGCGACCACCGTAGCGAAAGCTAGTTGTAGCGTATTTTCCGAGCGACTTCTTTGTGCTTAGTGAGTGTGACGAGAGAGAGAGAGAGCGAAGCCATATTCGAACGATTGCCAACCAGTAGACGTCTGGAGACTAAGACCAGCCCGACTGGGATTAGAAGAAGCGGCTAAAACAGCAGCCGTTAAAAGATCAGGGTAAGCCTCACACCCTCTCCCCTATCCTTTGGAATCTTTGCGTAAAGTTCCGAGCCCAGTAGTCGGGTTCCTCGTATTTGTTGTATTTGTTATTAGAGTCCAATAAGCCTGTTTGTGCCCTGCCTTCCTTGGTGCGAATTCGCACTTCGCATCTGAGTCGCGCGGTAGCATTGTAGACTGCGTTCGCCGAACAAAGTGGCCGCCATCTTGCCACTTGTTGCCGGGATTCGCGATCGATAGCCCGTTCGAACGGCCGTGCGTTCCCCTCGAGATTTGCGGCGTACATCGTCCGCTGAAGTTCGGCTTCATTAATTATTGCAGTCCGGTAATCGACCGACCATCTGTCGATCGCTCGCGACGCGTTTCCCTACCGCGTGGTTAAATTGTACAGGGGCCCTTGTGGCCTAGGATCGAGAGCGCGTTAGCTCGATTTGCCGTAGGTTATTTAGTTGTAGCACCGTCGGTCCGCCCGACATAAATAAACAGGGCGCTGTTAGTTAACACAACTTCTTGGTAACATTATTCAGCTATTCGTTCGCCCAGTGTGTCGTCACCGGTCTCCCTTGTTCCCCGCCCCTCTCCCATTACATCTGGCCAGCCGGGCCAACATTCGCGTTTCCCACCGAGCTTTCTCTCTCGCTCGAGTTTTCCATCTCCTCTGGGTAGCACATTCTTATAAATTTTGGTCTCGGTCACGGGGCCTGGCGCCCTTTAAGCGCCCAGAGGACTCGGGATTCAGAGAGGAGGCTCGGTCGAAGTACTCCCCGCTTTCCTGACCAGCCAACGAGAACGGCGAAATCGGGAAAGCGGTGGCACAACCCACCCACCCCACCCATCTCTCAGCACGAGGAGTACGTCACAGCACCGGCTACTTATCGCCTGCCACACGAGGGAGAAGACGAATATCCCACACGAGTACCTCGGTACCAATCAAGCCGAGAAGGCACGGTAGATCCCATCATCGGCAAAATCATGTCCCAGTGGCCGCATCGCTTCCACGGAAATCCCGGAGAAGACGCCGATCGATTTTTGTCAGCGATCGAAGCGCGAGCACGCTTTCATGGGATACCAGAAAGGCAGCTAATACCCAACGTGCTCGTTCTCCTGAGAGGACTGGCCGAAGACTGGTACTTGGCCACCAGCCGATTCCACCGGACATGGACTGCCTTCGTCGCCGGTTTTCTAAAAGCCTTCGAACGGAAGCCGAGCCTGGACCGGATGAGGGAAATTCTGGATAGACGACAGCAGCCAGGCGAACCCTTCTTTCTTTATCTGGCAGACGTACACCGACGGGCTGAGAGAATTGATCCCGGTTATTCCGAAGCCGCGCTTCGGGAAATTATTTACAAAAACATGCGTCCTTATTACCGTACCTTAATCCCAAAAAATTCTTTCCGAACATACGACGAGTTGGCGGAGTTGGTGACCGGTTGGGAGGAAGATGCACCAGAAGAAGTGCTAGCCCACGTGTCGCCGAGGGCGACAGGGCTCTCCCACCCGCACGCCAGTGCTCCTCCATCTCCCGTACCTGCCCATAGACTGTCCGCTCCTCACTATGGGGCCCCGAGTGGCGGAGTGGAATCGAATAATACTAATAGGGCATCGGGGACCGCCGCGCCCACATATTACGTTACCGCTCCCGCAGGGCGTTGGTCCGCGCCTCCGCAAGCTCCGCCGCCAGTAGGCACGAGCGGTACGGCAAACTATCCGCCGTATTATGTTTCCGGAACACCGCCTCCCTTCGCGCCTTATCATCCGCCAGAAACATGTGCGCCCGTGGCCAGTCATTGCGAGCACCAGTATCAGGCGCACCATTATTGTTGCGCCCAGATACCCCCTCCTCCCACTACAGCTCCTCCTCCTTCTCCATCGCCGAAGCGCAACAACCGAGGTCGGCTAAATAAAGTGACGTCTCCAGCGGTCGGAAGGAAGACCACAAGCAGCATTCCGCCACCATCAGCTGCAACCGCTTCCGGATTACCACCTCGATGTTGGAGATGGGGACGAACAGGTCACCGGAAAAGCCAGTGCAGAGCGGCCGAAATTCCGCACTGTGTCCGGTGCGATACGGCGGGAACACCGACCGCCAAATGCCCGAAATGTTCGGGAAACGAGGCCGACCGGCGCTAAGCGAGGCATTGGCGACGGCAGGAGATGACGAGGCCTCCACGACATTCGAGGACTCAGAGCGAGAAGAGGAATTTGAACCACCTACGCCTTCCAAATCCTCACACAAACCAATCCCGCTCCTTTATATCACGGTGACCGTAGAAAATATAATAGTGAACGCGCTCGTGGACACGGGGGCCAGCGAGAGTTTCGTGAGCGAAAAGTTCGCTCAAAGTCTCGGCACGGCCGCACCTCTCGCGCCCGTAGTTCCCCGATATTATGCACTTGCGGACGAAACCGTTCGTTGCGCGAAATATGCCGGTCACGTTAATATTAAAATAGAGCGGGAGACAAGACGTATTTATTTACAGGTGATTGAGGCTTTGGGAGAGCGTATGATACTGGGTGTTGACGCAATTGACAAATTTGGAATTATTCCCATTTTTCCATGGCGCAAATCGATTTTTCTGGCGAGACCGGATCATTTTTATCCGTTTCAGACTGGCGATTATATACGGCCGAGCTTGCGAGGTATCAGTCGCCTTACCGAAGGCGAAAACGAACGTTTGAAAATTTTCTTGGAACAAAGATTGAGCAATTTAATTTCTAAGACCGGCTGCACGGCGCTCATTAAACACAAAATCGACGTGGGCGACCATCCGCCCATTAAACAACGGTATTATCAAGTTTCGCCGAAAGTTCGCGAAGCTATTTATGAACAAGTCGACCAATTGCTCGCGGATGGTATTATTGAGCCTTCGAACAGCGCGTGGTCCAGTCCGATCGTTACGGTGCGTAAACCGAACGGCACCTATAGATTTTGCTTAGACTTCCGCAAAGTCAATGACGCGACGAGGAAAGACGCGTATCCGTTGCCGATTATGAACAGCATTTTGGATAAACTTCGGGCAGTCCGATATATCTCGACGTTAGATCTGAGTCAGGCCTACTTTCAGATTCCGTTAGAGGAAGAGAGTAAGGAAATTACGGCTTTTACAGTGCCTGGAAGAGGACTGCATCAATTTATTCGTATGCCGTACGGCCTGACCAACGCGCCCGCGACATTCCAAAAATTGCTAGATAGTTTAATCGGGGCGGAAATGGAGCCGTTCGCGTTTGCATACTTGGACGACATTATCATCGTAACTACCACCTTTGACGAGCATGTGCAGTGGCTGGGACGGATTCTGGATAAAATACAGGACGCCGGCCTAGCAATAAATCCGGAGAAATGTGAATTCTGCCGGTCTGAAGTCCGGTATCTCGGGTTTATTGTTCATGAGGACGGCCTCAAAATAGATCAAGAGAAAATTCGGCCGATTCTCGAATATCCGGAACCGCGTACGGTGAAGCAGTTACAGCGATTTCTCGGCATGGCTTCTTGGTACCGGAAGTTTATCCCGGGATTCGCCACAATCGCCAAAAGCTTAACCCAGCTACTGCGCAAAGATAGAAAATGGACATGGACCGACGCGCAAAGATCTTCGTTCGAACATCTCCGACAGATGATAGCTACCGCGCCCGTGTTAATCTACCCGCATTTCGAGCTGCCCTTTGTATTACAAACGGACGCGAGCACTGTGGGATTCGGTGCAGTCTTAACGCAAGATATTTCAGGAGTAGAACGTGTGGTGGCCTACGCAAGTCGTACGTTAAATGACGCCGAACGAAAGTATACGACAACCGAGCAAGAGTGTTTAGCCGTTTTATGGGCCATCCGAAAATTTCGTCCGTATTTAGAGGGTTACCATTTCACGGTTATCACGGACCATAGCAGCCTACGCTGGCTGAAAAATTTGAAAGATCCGACAGGTCGCTTAGCTCGATGGGCACTTGACATGCAAAATTACGATTTTGAAATTATCCATCGGAAGGGAGCATTGCATCACGTTCCCGACGCACTTTCGCGAATGTTCGAAACAGAGGCCCTCGCGAGCGAGCTCGCAGATAACATTAGCCCGCCGTTACATAATGTCCACCCGGTCGTCGGTGCGCTGACCCACGTACACGAAATTCAGGTCGCAGAAAAATTAGCACAAATCGCCGCTCTTCCCGATCCTTGGTACGACGCGAAATACGCGGCCGTATCAAAATCCCCGGACAACCGGGATTGGAAAGTAGAAGGAGAACGGCTGTTTTTTAAGCGAACCAATCCAATAACATCGGAATTATTAAAAGGCGACCTGAATGAGTGGAAATGGGTTCCCAAAAATTCGGAAAAATTAGAAATCTTATCCGAAGCGCACGACGAGCCGCAAGCAGGACACCTCGGGCGCGAGAAAACATACCAACGGCTCGCGATTAGATATTATTGGCCGCGAATGTATCGGGATATCGCGAAATATGTAAATAAGTGCGAAACATGTCAACTGACAAAAGTCGAGCAAGCGCCTGCCGGCGGCGAAATGGGCCGCCGTATAATTCACAGCCCATGGACCGTGATAGCCGCGGATGTAATGGGACCGCTCCCGCGTAGTCGGGCAGGCTTTATGTATATCCTGGTAATCCAAGATCTTTTTACGAAATGGATTGAAGTCTGCCCGCTTAGAAAAGCTACCGGGAAAAAGATCGGCGACGCCCTTGAGGATTTATTTTTTTCACGATGGGGTGTACCCAAAGTCCTACTAACAGATAACGGTACAGCGTTCGTGAATACGACGCTCAAGAAACTCGCGGCGGAATATGGACTACGTCTGGCCACCACTCCTCCTTACCACCCACATGCGAATCCTGTCGAACGGATTAACCGCGTCTTAAAAACTATGATCGTCGCCTATATTGACCAAGACCATCGCGATTGGGATGTCTATCTTCCTCAGCTCCGGTTCGCATATAACACCGCGAATCACTCCGCGATCGAAACATCGCCGGCTTTCCTTAATTTCGGTCACGAGCCCGTTCCGGCTCGCTGTTTCCGTGAGGGGGAGGGGGCGAGCGGAGCTGAGACAGGGGACACGTCTCCAACCGACCGTGCACAATGGTCGGATCGCATGGGAAAAATAGGCGACCTGCGGAAATGGGTGCTCGAAAGCCTGGAAGCAGCTTATGTAAAGACCAGCCATCACTACAATTTGCGGCGAAGGAATCGCGAGTTTCGGGTGGGTGACCTAGTGTTGAAGAGGCAACACGTGCTGTCTTCGGCAGCACATAATTTTGCGGCAAAACTAGCTACGAAGTTCCACGGACCCTTCCGTATCGCGAAAAAACTATCGCCGGCAGTCTATGAGTGCGAAACCATGGAAGGCAGACAGGCTGGCAAAGTACATGTACAGGAATTAAAGCCGTACGTGGGCACCCTTTAAGGATAAGGGGCATTTATGTACTTTTTAATGTATAAATATCTAAGGTGTTGAATTGACGTAGAGGGTAGAATAGAGTGTTATTGGTGTGCGGGTCTCCCCTTTCAGGATGTCCGAGCAAGGAAAAGCACGGGCGGAGGAGACGAGCGAGTCGGATGACTCCTTCGTCTCAGCACTGGACGTCCAGGAAGTGCCCTGGATGTGGCCAGAGACAGAACTACCCAAAGAAGAGAGCCTGGCTCTCCGGGCCCGGGCAAGAGGCAGGCGTCTCCTCGCCCCGAGTCGAGCTCCGACGCCCGTTAATAGGGCCAGGCCCCCGATCGGTCGGGGCCAAAGAAGAGGAGTAAGACCGACCGAAATCAACCCGTTAGGACTACTGGCCGACCGGGTAGAAGGAATCCGGCAGGCGCAAAGGGAGGCCTGGGCGGCCCACGAGGCCCAAACTCCTCCAGCCCCAGCCCCGGGACCACAGGGCAACCCCGCCCTCGTCACCGAGGTCCTGTGGAGGTATGGAGCGCGGCCCGAAGATCTTCGGGACCCAGACCGCCTCCATGCCTTGATGGAGCAACCCACCAACTCCTGCTGGAACTGTGGCAGTCCGGGCCACATGCAGTCCCGGTGCCCCCTTCCAAGGGGAAAATACTGCCGCCGATGTGGCGCCAAGGGCACCACGGCTCTTCGGTGCCACTACTCCTCGCGCCCCTGGCACCGCCAGGAGGCTAAATTTGCCGCGAAAATGCGGCCGAGGAGCTAGCGGCCGCCGACCAACCGCGGCCGCGAGAAGAAGGGCCGCCGACCACCCGCGACCCGGGGTCGAGGGGGGCGAATTCCACCGGCCTTCGGGCCAAGCCCCCCACCCCCCCACACCAAAACACTGAACGAGAACAAAAGACTGCATGGCTAACACCGGCCAGAGAAGACGGGAGAGACGCTCGAAGACCAGGCACGCTCGTGCAAAGTATTCGCTGCCACGCTCTTTAAACACCTGAGCGTGGTATTACGAGCAGGAGGGAAGGGCGGAACCACGCCGAGGCAGATAACACCTGTGCCTCACCACCAGCGAAGCAGCGGAACACCGAGCACCGAGCGCTCGGCCGAAGATCACCGACGGTTGCCGAAGTCAGCGAGCACCAGCCGAACGGGACAGCAGCCCGCAAGACCAGCGCGGCGGCCGAGCCGCCGCGAAGATTCCCGATCATCGCCGACAGCGGAGTACGGGCGAGCCACCAAGCGCCGGCAACGCACAGCTGATGGCGGCCGGCGAGCACGTGGCCGTACGACTGCGAAGAGGAATCGGCGCGCGCAGCTGTCTACTGCAGGATCGCCTGCTGCTAGCTGCCTTCACCGGATCGCCTGGAACAAGATTACCAGCGTCACGTCTTCTCACCACCTACGTGATCTACCCCTCTAGTCACCTGTAGAGTAGTAAAGATAGCTTAAGACCTAGTCAACACTAGTCGTGTGTGTCCTACGTACGAGGAGGTAATATCATTCATTAACATCTAGTCAAGCGTGCCTGTGATACATGTACTTATGTCCGTCCAATTCAACAGGGTGAAGGAAATCGAGTTCGCCTGAATTGGAGCAACGATACGAGGAGCCCGAAAAGGCAAAAGGATTTGGGTACGAGGAGTGTGGGGCAGCGGATAAACCCGGCCCCCTTAAAGGGGGGGGGGGGGGTGACGGGGCTAGTTTGCCTCGCCACACGTTCTCCTCGCTCCAGCAAGGGAGGCCGGGCGAACGCCCGCCGTGTCTCTCTCTCTCTCTCACACTCGTACGCGCGGGCTAACCCGACATCGTCGCTCCAAGGCAGGCACAGGCGAAAATAACAGGCACTAATGCGAATTGGAACGCCGAGAGGCACCTAGGTAGGCGCGACGGACTGAGCCACCTAGTGGGACGGCTATCCGTTTAGGCGAGGAGAAGAGTCCGGCTCACAGGGATGCGCAACCTGCCAGGCTGGATAAGCTGGGGCCCGTCCAGCCGACGCTGGAGACGCCCCTGAGGACGGACAACCAACCGAGGGACGACGAGGCGACGACGTTGGATGCCCGTCACTCTTGATGTTCGACCTGCTCAGCTCGGCGGATCGCCCAAGGCGGTCGATACATGAGGTCGAAGTCGGTCCTAGCGCGCGGGATCGATTTCGACACCGTCTAACGGATGGAGCCACGGAAGGATCCGGGGGTAGTGGCGCTGAGGGTGTGAGGCCGCTTAACGAATTAGGGGCTCTCTCTCGTCACTCAGATTGCGACCGTCCTAGCGACTACTAGCCTTCCGAGCGCTTTTTGTTGATTAGAGAGTGAGTGACGAGAGAGAAGAGAGAGACTGCCGAAAGATACCGAAATTCGAACGACCAGACGTCTGGAACTTATTGTGACCAGTCCGACTGGATTAAGGAGGAATAATCGGCTAAAAACCACCGGCCGAATTAAGATCAGGGTAAGCCTCGCACCCTCTTCCCCTATCCTTTGGGATCTTTCCGTAAAGTTCCGAGCCCAGTAGTCGGGTTCCTCGTATTTGTTGTATTTGCTATTAGAGTCCAATAAGCCTGTTTGTGCCCTGCCTTCCTTGGTGCGAATTCGCACTTCGCATCTGAGTCGCGTGGTAGCATTGTAGACTGCGTTCGCCGAACAAAGTGGCCGCCATCTTGCCACTTGTTTCCGGGATTCGCGATCGATAGCCCATTCGAACGGGCGTGCGTTCCTCTAGAGATTTGCGGCGTACAACGTCCGCGGAAGTTCGGCTTCCTTAATTGTAGCAGTCCGGTAATCGACCGACCATCTGTCGATCGCTCGCGACGCGTTTCCCTACTGCGTGATTAAATTGTACAGGGGCCCTTGTGGCTTATGATCGAGAGCGCGTTAGCTCGATTTGCCGTAGGTTATTTAGTTGTAGCACCGTCGGTCCGCCCGACATAAATAAACAGGGCGCTGTTATTTAACACAACTTTTGGGTAACATTCTTCAGCTATTCGTTCGCCCAGTGTGTCGTCACCGGTCTCCCTTGTTCCCCGCCGCTCTCCCATTACATCTGGCCAGCCGGGCCAACATTCGCGTTTCCCACCGAGCTTTCTCTCTCGCTCGAGTTTTCCATCTCCTCTGGGTAGCACATTCTTATAAATTTTGGTCTCGGTCACGGGACCTGGCGCCCTTTAAGCGCCCAGAGGACTCGGGATTCAGAGAGGAGGCTCGGTCGAAGTATTCCCCGCTTTCCTGACAAGCCAACGAGAACGGCGAAATCGGGAAAGCGGTGGCATCTTCTCCAACGAAAGGCCGATATGAAGCTACACCCAATCTTTTATTTTTCGAAACGCACCACCGAAACCGAAAGCCGATATCACAGCTTTGAGCTCGAGACTCTAGCCATTATATATTCCTTGCGAAGATTTCGAGTGTACTTGCAAGGCGTCAAGTTTAAAATACTTACCGATTGTAACTCCCTTCGGATGACCCTCGATAAAAAGGAGATCAACCCGCGAATCGCAAGATGGGCGCTGGAGTTACAAAGTTACGATTATGAAATCGAGCACAGGCCCGGTGCACGCATGGGCCACGTGGATGCCCTAAGCAGATCGGCAACAGTATTAATAGTGGAAGTAAACTCGTTCGAACTCAACTTATCGTTAATACAGAGTCAGGACCCAACAATAGCCGAAATTAGAAAAGATTTAGAAGCAAGAGAGCATCATTTGTTCGAGATGCGAAATGGTCTCGTGTATCGCAAACGAGGCGATGATTTGTTGTTTTACGTACCGAGCGCCATGAAAAAGAATGTGATTTTCCGTTATCACGATGAAATGGGGCATTTAGGAGCCGACAAAACAACTTCCACCATCCTACAAAGCTATTGGTTTCCTAAAGCTAGAGATAAGGTTGTCGAACACATAAAAAACTGCTTGAAATGCATCTCTTACTCCCCGCCGACGGGCAAGGGTGAAGGAACCCTTTATAGCATACCGAAAGGGAATGTGCCCTTCGATACAATCCACATTGACCACTTTGGTCCGATAGATCGCGAGCGTGCCGTCAAACGTCATGTACTGCTAGTGGTTGACGGATTCAGTAAATACGTCAAATTATATGCGACGAAAACGACGTCGTCTAGGGAAACAATCGCGTGTCTTAGGCTCTATTTTTCGCACTACGGTAGACCGAACACGATCGTCTCTGATCGAGGCAGCGGCTTCACCTCAAAAGACTTCGAGGAATTCCTTAATGACAATAGTATTAGGCATGTAAAAATAGCTACAGCGTCGCCGCAAGCGAACGGCCAGGTCGAGCGATATAACCGCGTTCTTGGCCCAATGCTGGCGAAATTAGCCGAAGATCGCCCTGGGAAACACTGGCATCAAGTGCTAGATAATGTCGAGTACGCACTAAACAATACGGTGAGCAAAACGACAGGCGAAACCCCTTGCAAACTATTGTTCGGAGTCGGTCAGAGAGGAAATATTCCAGATCAATTAAAGCTGTACCTAGATTCTAATATCGCCTCTAAGACGCAAAGCATCGAGGACGTCCGAAAAAGAGCCGAACAAAAAATGTCGCGTCACAACAGTACAACAAGCGGTACTACGATAAAAAGCATAAACCTCCGCATGGCTATGAAGTAGGAGATTTGGTAATGCTGAAGAACTTCGAAACAACACCCGGCGTGTCTAAAAAACTGATCCCAAGATTTAAAGGTCCATACGAGATCATCCGGAAATTAAGGAACGATCGTTACGTTGTGGCTGATGTAGAGGGCTTCCAACAAACCCAGAGACCCTGGGTCTGTTCGGAGTGGCAGTTTGCTCAGTTTCCAACCAGTTTCCAATCGTCAAACGCAGCAGCACCTTACGAGAAAGCAAATCGCAAACTGGTTGGAAACCGAGCAAACCGCCACTCCGAACAAACCCCCTATCAGGGCATTTGGGCTCCAGACAACATGCGGCCGTGGAAGTCTTGCGAGATTGCGACACATCATTAGTATGTACTGTGACGTTGCAGTTTTGCTGCACGTCACAAGATTCAGCGTATTGCACGTTCTCGGACACGCTCGGGGCTCGGGGTGGGAATTGGTAGCGAATTAGATGAAATGAGTGAACAATTAAGGTTCCCAACGACACCTAGGGGGAACAGTTAACACCTTTGAGTTACAGCGTAACCAATACACAGCATAGGAGTCGGATCACCACCCATTGGCGTCGACCATCTACGCACCGCTGCGTAGAGCAGCGGATTCAGGGCCGCATCGCGCGGAGAAATTGCTTATTTTACTTAGGATTAGGAACTTGCAGACTGATGCCAGTTAGTGGTCGAAGCCCTCCGATTTCTCGGTCGGAAGGGACAGAGGGACACCCACTTGCCTGCTCCGGACTGGGCTTGGGGGTGCGGAAGAGCCGGCTCCAAATTCTCTCTGCCCTCACCGTTGAACCACCGTTGTGGCAACGTGTGGGCAACTTCGACATTTTCGTGTCTTCCACTCGCGAGGCACACCTTCGTGCCCGCTATGTGAGTGGATTTTTGTGTATAGGGTTGATAGAGGAATTATCAGCCCTGAAGGATTCCTCCCTTCATTATAGGGCAGGGTGTCGATTATCGACTACCTGCGGCCCTGCCAGAGTTCTAACGCGAGTCAGAACTCTGTTTTTGCTTCCGCTAAGGAAGACGGCGGTTTTTGGCCAAGCCGCCGAACTTCCGCGGAAATACGCTGTGCAGATAATACAGTCCTTAGAAGATCCTAAGAAAGTAAGTGAGGAACCCTGGAGCCAATCACGAGGTGATTAAACGCAGACAGGAGCCAATCGTCGCGCCCGGAGAACTCGATCGGCGTGTATAAATTCAGCTAGAATTCGGCAAGAATCAACTCAGTCATCTCAGTGATATTGGTGCTACGTGAACTATTCCGAAAAACGCTATCAAGGATCCTCACTCCAGCCACGAGCAATTACGAGGACGACAACGCAGCTTCCTCTCCAAGTTTGTGATCGGTGAGCGGCTTATCTTGTGCCCTTTTCCATTTCGTTATTAGTGCCAATGGGCACTTGCGGGTGTGCTTCTGAGGCTGCGGGTGGGTTAATACTACCCTTGGCAATGTTAACGGTTTAATTATTGTGTAAAACGCCTTCACCATCTATTGTATATTGTGACTATTTTCGCGGCGGCTAACGTCCGCCCTTTTGTGAAACGCTTGGCGGCAGCCAAGGCAGCGGCGACTTCATCTGGTGAATAGAGTTACTGGGGATACGCTGAAATTAACTTGGTGACTATCGGGATTCCCTTTGGAATCTAATTTTGCGACTATCGGGATTCCCTTTGGAATCTAACTTTGTGACTATCGAGATTCCCTTTGGAATCTAACTTTGTGACTATCGAGATTCTTTGGAGTCTAATATTGTGGCTATCGAGATTCTTTGGAGTCTACTATTGGGGCTATCGAGATTCCTTTGGAGTCTAATATTGTGGCTATCGAGATTCCTTTGGAGTCTAATATTGTGGCTATCGAGATTCTTGGGAGTCTACTATTGGGGCTATCGAGATTCCTTTGGAGTCTAATATTGTGGCTATTGAGATTCCTTTGGAGTCTAACTTTGTGGCTATCGAGATTCCTTTTGGAGTCTACTTTGTGACTATCGAGATTCCTTTTGGAGTCTGACTTTGTGGCTATCGAGATTCCTTTTGGAGTCTACTCAGCGTCTAGCGAGATTCCTCCGGGAGTCTATAGTGTTGCTATCGGGATTCCTTCTGGAATCCATAATTGTGTCTATCGTGACTCCATCAGGAGTCTAATTGGGTATCCCGAGCTAATAGTTACACTTAAGAGAGCGTATCCACCCCAGTAACTCATATTGGAGGAGACCAGTGTAAAAATTTCCGTTCTCTGTTCTGAGTCGCGAACCTCCCCCTCTCCTTCTGAGTCTAGCTAGCCAGTTAATTGACGATAGTTAGAAGACTTTAGGTAATTCACCCTTCCGGAAAACCAAGTGGGTTCGGGCCCGGGGCCCGAACCAATGGAACCCGTGACGGTTCGCCTCCGAAGGGTCCTAGTAGTACGTTGGCGACGAGTGCACGTCCGGATTCAAATTACCCGCCGCGGCATTATTGTCCGGCTGAACGGGGCTCGATTTGAGTTCGGCCGCCTGCGACTGGACCAAGTGGCCACAATCCACTATCGCCGTTTTCGTTTGAATGCAATCAGGACCCAATACGGGAGGCTCTTGGCCGTCTGCAATAACAGCTTCCGGGTTGGGTTAAGTTGCGTGGGCCAACGTCGACGGTTAATAATCAAAGGACCGCGTCTAGATATGAATATGGCCTGGACGGCGTAAGGCAGCGTGGACCATAGTCCATCGTCAGGAATCATAGTTCGTTTTCTTTTGATAAAACCGCTCGCGCGGTTAGATTCCCCCGTTTTCCTCTTTTTCGATTTATTTTTGTTTAAGTTTTCTCTGCCCACGAAATTTAATCACCAAAGGGGAACCTCCATCCTACCCCTAGCCCCTCGCCAGTCATTGGGGAATAAATAATTTCGTGGCAAGAAATTTGGCGCCCTACGTAGGGGCCTAATTGCGACTCAGACAGAGGATATTGTATGGTATATTATTCTAGTTGTGGCAAATGAAGGACTGTTATTGCGTTGGCCTGTCAGGCTATGAAAACCCATATGCTGAATAATTTGTTTTCTACATCTCGACAATTACGCGCTTAGTATACATCCGAGTATCCGTTCTCCTTCGACCGGATCGGGTGAGAGAGTCAGTGCGAGAGATAAATAGACTATTAAAGTTTTTGTGTAGTACCGTGAGTCTCAGGGAGACTCGGCGGAAAGTTTTGTGCGTTTCGGGCATCCTCGTATGGACGACCCGAAATATTCGTGGATTCAGTTATTGGAACACGGCCCCTTATTAGAGGCTTTATTGAGACGTAGACTTTCGGTGCGAGGCGATACAGAGACACTTCGGTATCGCTTGCTCCGAAGTCTGCAATACGAATTTGGAGAGGGCGACGATCCTGCCTCTCCGTGGCTAGCTTTAGGAGCAGCCGGTATGTCTGACCACTCTCGCACTCCCTCCCCCACCCCACCCGAGGGTGGGACAGCGGAACAAGGAGAAAATTTTGTACCGCTCCCGGGACCGCTCAAACAGAGGTTCAGCGAGGCGGCGACACCACAGCCGGCTACCTCCCGCGCCCCTCCGAACCTTCCCTATCATGCTACCCACGAGATGGGCAGCACGCCATCCTCCGGCGCACTCTCCGGTGGAGGCTCAACTTCCCGAGCATATGACTTAATGAGAAAGTGGAATTTGCGTTTTTCCGGCGGTGAAAATGAAGACGCTGAAGCTTTCCTAACTCGCATTAGCGAAGGGAGACGCTTCAGCGATATCTCGGACGATGACGCCCTGTCTTGCCTCCCTTTCTTTCTGACGGGAGTAGCTTTACTCTGGTATCGCGTCAATTACGAACGTTGGATTAGCTGGCGCGATTTTGTAACAGCTTGGCGACAGAGATTCTCGGATACGGATTTCCAAATCCGCTTGGAAATGGACATCCAAAATCGAACTCAAGGAGAGCACGAGAAAGTTCTCGACTACTTCACGTTTATGCGGTATATGTATTCGCGCTTAGAGCCTGCTTGGACTGAAGAAAAACAGATTAAATACGTGCATCGTAATCTCCATCCGAGGATCGCACGATTCATACATCGCTTTGACCTAGCCAGCTTGGACGCGTTAGAACAAGCGGCCGTAGAAGTCGAAAAGGCTACGCGAGTTCAATATCTTCCACCACCGCGACCAGAGTCAATGTTATTGCCAGATGTAGGTTACAAACCGCCAAAAGGAGCGCAAAAACCACGAGCTCGGGCGGCGGCGGCAGTCGAGACGCATGCCGTCAAAACAAATCTTTCAGTGAAGGAAAAGAAGCCTCTGTCTGGCAGGGGGGGGGGGGGGGGGCAAGACGCCGGGCAAGATCGCGCACGCGACAACACGACTTCCCACTCCCATCGCTGGGAAGCAGGTTGCGAAAACGCCGTCCGAAAACGCATCAAAAGTCACGTGCTGGAATTGTAATCAAGCCGGACACCTTTCGCGGGATTGCACCGAAGCACGGGTTATCCATTGCTATCGCTGCGGTAGCAAAGGAGTAACCGTAAGAACATGTAGTAAATGCTCGGGAAACCCTTAGAGTCCTCGGAACGACTACCCAGTTCGGAGGGCACGGATCATGTCAGTTTAAATGTAAATATAGATTTAGAGTTCGAGTTTGAATATTCGCCGTTGCGAAATAAGTTTGTGAATTTATTAGATTATAGTGGTGATGAGGCCATCAGGCCTATTGAAGTAATCGCGCAAGCGAAACATTTAAAACCTTTAATTTATGTTTGGGCGAGTCTCGGGGAAAATCCCGTCAAAATCATGGTGGACACCGGTTCATCATGTTGTTTTGTTAGTAAAGAAATATTAGAAGATTTAAGTTTATTATCTGAAATTAAGAAAACAATTAAGCCTCGTTATTTTGAATTGGCCAATGGCCAGGTCGACAGTACCAACGAGGAAATCACGTTATTTTTGACTCTAGAGACTAAGACTCGGAAAATTAAGGCAATTGTTTTGCCACATTTAGTGGTTGCCTGTATTCTGGGAGTAGACGGTATTGGAAAATTTGGTTTTGTTCCCGACATCAGTAAAGGAATTTGGTATTTTTCGGAAAATCCTAAGAAACATTTTGTTATTAATTCTGTTCAGCAAGCATTATTTTGTTTGGGTATTCGAGAACTCACTGTCGAACAAGACGACAGGCTGAGACAATTTTTAGACGAATGGATACCTTCTGTCACTGTGGGTAAAGGCCTCACAAATTTAATTGAACATAAAATTGATGTAGGGGATAGCGCGCCAATTAAGCAGCGCTACTATCCCGTCTCTCCGAAAGTACAAGAACTCATCTACCAAGAGGTAGACAGGTTACTTCGCGAAAACGTAATCGAGCCATCAGAAAGCGCGTGGTCAACCCCTATTGTAATGGTCAAGAAGCCCAACGGCACTTATCGTTTTTGTTTGGATTTCCGACGAGTAAATTCAGTCTCAAAGAAGGATGGATATCCTCTCCCGATTATGGCAAGCATTCTTGATAAATTACGCGCGGCTCACTATATTTCGACCATCGATTTAAGTCAAGCATATTTCCAAATTCCGCTGGAGGAAAAAAGTAAGGAGATTACCGCTTTCACTGTACCCGGGAAAGGCTTATATCAATTTATACGAATGCCTTTTGGCCTTACGGGAGCTCCAGCCACTTTTCAGCGATTGTTAGACCAGCTAATCGGTCCGGAAATGGAGCCAAATGCGTTCGCCTATTTAGACGATATAATTATCGTATCGCGAACTTTCGAAGAACATCTCGTTTGGCTCGAAACCGTATTTAAGACCATCTCAAAAGCTGGGCTGGAGATCAATCCCGATAAATGCGAATTTTGTTGCTCCGAGGTACGGTATTTAGGCTTTTTGGTAAACAAGGACGGGTTAAGGGTAGATCCAGAGAAGGTAGCCCCTTTAATGGAATATCCAGCGCCAATGAACTTGAAACAATTACGCCGTTTCCTTGGAATGACGTCTTGGTATCGTCGATTCATACCGCGCTATGCTACCATAGCGGAGCCTCTTCACCGGTTACAGAGAAAGAACCAATTATGGTCATGGACAGACGAACATCAGTCTGCTCTTGAGGAACTTAAATCGATGGTCGCGACCGCGCCTACATTAGTCTATCCGAATTTTGAAATTCCTTTTGTGTTACAAACCGACGCCAGCCAAGTAGGGCTGGGCGCGGTACTAACCCAAACTATCGACGGCGTGGAAAGAGTGATTGCTTTCGCGAGTCGTACATTAAATCCCGCGGAGCGAAATTACTGCACGTCGGAACAAGAATGTCTTGCCATAGTCTGGGCTGTAAAGAAATTCAGGCAATATCTAGAAGGCTATCATTTTATCGTATTTACTGACCACGCCAGCCTAACTAGTAGAGTAGAGTAGAGTAGAGTAGAGTAGAGTAGAGTAGAGTAGAGTAGAGTAGAGTAGAGTAGAGTAGAGTAGAGTAGAGTAGAGTAGAGTAGAGTAGAGTAGAGTAGAGTAGAGTAGAGTAGAGTAGAGTAGAGTAGAGTAGAGTAGAGTAGAGTAGAGTAGAGTAGAGTAGAGTAGAGTAGAGTAGAGTAGAGTAGAGTAGAGTAGAGTAGAGTAGAGTAGAGTAGAGTAGAGTAGAGTAGAGTAGAGTAGAGTAGAGTAGAGTAGAGTAGAGTAGAGTAGAGTAGAGTAGAGTAGAGTAGAGTAGAGTAGAGTAGAGTAGAGTAGAGTAGAGTAGAGTAGAGTAGAGTAGAGTAGAGTAGAGTAGAGTAGAGTAGAGTAGAGTAGAGTAGAGTAGAGTAGAGTAGAGTAGAGTAGAGTAGAGTAGAGTAGAGTAGAGTAGAGTAGAGTAGAGTAGAGTAGAGTAGAGTAGAGTAGAGTAGAGTAGAGTAGAGTAGAGTAGAGTAGAGTAGAGTAGAGTAGAGTAGAGTAGAGTAGAGTAGAGTAGAGTAGAGTAGAGTAGAGTAGAGTAGAGTAGAGTAGAGTAGAGTAGAGTAGAGTAGAGTAGAGTAGAGTAGAGTAGAGTAGAGTAGAGTAGAGTAGAGTAGAGTAGAGTAGAGTAGAGTAGAGTAGAGTAGAGTAGAGTAGAGTAGAGTAGAGTAGAGTAGAGTAGAGTAGAGTAGAGTAGAGTAGAGTAGAGTAGAGTAGAGTAGAGTAGAGTAGAGTAGAGTAGAGTAGAGTAGAGTAGAGTAGAGTAGAGTAGAGTAGAGTAGAGTAGAGTAGAGTAGAGTAGAGTAGAGTAGAGTAGAGTAGAGTAGAGTAGAGTAGAGTAGAGTAGAGTAGAGTAGAGTAGAGTAGAGTAGAGTAGAGTAGAGTAGAGTAGAGTAGAGTAGAGTAGAGTAGAGTAGAGTAGAGTAGAGTAGAGTAGAGTAGAGTAGAGTAGAGTAGAGTAGAGTAGAGTAGAGTAGAGTAGAGTAGAGTAGAGTAGAGTAGAGTAGAGTAGAGTAGAGTAGAGTAGAGTAGAGTAGAGTAGAGTAGAGTAGAGTAGAGTAGAGTAGAGTAGAGTAGAGTAGAGTAGAGTAGAGTAGAGTAGAGTAGAGTAGAGTAGAGTAGAGTAGAGTAGAGTAGAGTAGAGTAGAGTAGAGTAGAGTAGAGTAGAGTAGAGTAGAGTAGAGTAGAGTAGAGTAGAGTAGAGTAGAGTAGAGTAGAGTAGAGTAGAGTAGAGTAGAGTAGAGTAGAGTAGAGTAGAGTAGAGTAGAGTAGAGTAGAGTAGAGTAGAGTAGAGTAGAGTAGAGTAGAGTAGAGTAGAGTAGAGTAGAGTAGAGTAGAGTAGAGTAGAGTAGAGTAGAGTAGAGTAGAGTAGAGTAGAGTAGAGTAGAGTAGAGTAGAGTAGAGTAGAGTAGAGTAGAGTAGAGTAGAGTAGAGTAGAGTAGAGTAGAGTAGAGTAGAGTAGAGTAGAGTAGAGTAGAGTAGAGTAGAGTAGAGTAGAGTAGAGTAGAGTAGAGTAGAGTAGAGTAGAGTAGAGTAGAGTAGAGTAGAGTAGAGTAGAGTAGAGTAGAGTAGAGTAGAGTAGAGTAGAGTAGAGTAGAGTAGAGTAGAGTAGAGTAGAGTAGAGTAGAGTAGAGTAGAGTAGAGTAGAGTAGAGTAGAGTAGAGTAGAGTAGAGTAGAGTAGAGTAGAGTAGAGTAGAGTAGAGTAGAGTAGAGTAGAGTAGAGTAGAGTAGAGTAGAGTAGAGTAGAGTAGAGTAGAGTAGAGTAGAGTAGAGTAGAGTAGAGTAGAGTAGAGTAGAGTAGAGTAGAGTAGAGTAGAGTAGAGTAGAGTAGAGTAGAGTAGAGTAGAGTAGAGTAGAGTAGAGTAGAGTAGAGTAGAGTAGAGTAGAGTAGAGTAGAGTAGAGTAGAGTAGAGTAGAGTAGAGTAGAGTAGAGTAGAGTAGAGTAGAGTAGAGTAGAGTAGAGTAGAGTAGAGTAGAGTAGAGTAGAGTAGAGTAGAGTAGAGTAGAGTAGAGTAGAGTAGAGTAGAGTAGAGTAGAGTAGAGTAGAGTAGAGTAGAGTAGAGTAGAGTAGAGTAGAGTAGAGTAGAGTAGAGTAGAGTAGAGTAGAGTAGAGTAGAGTAGAGTAGAGTAGAGTAGAGTAGAGTAGAGTAGAGTAGAGTAGAGTAGAGTAGAGTAGAGTAGAGTAGAGTAGAGTAGAGTAGAGTAGAGTAGAGTAGAGTAGAGTAGAGTAGAGTAGAGTAGAGTAGAGTAGAGTAGAGTAGAGTAGAGTAGAGTAGAGTAGAGTAGAGTAGAGTAGAGTAGAGTAGAGTAGAGTAGAGTAGAGTAGAGTAGAGTAGAGTAGAGTAGAGTAGAGTAGAGTAGAGTAGAGTAGAGTAGAGTAGAGTAGAGTAGAGTAGAGTAGAGTAGAGTAGAGTAGAGTAGAGTAGAGTAGAGTAGAGTAGAGTAGAGTAGAGTAGAGTAGAGTAGAGTAGAGTAGAGTAGAGTAGAGTAGAGTAGAGTAGAGTAGAGTAGAGTAGAGTAGAGTAGAGTAGAGTAGAGTAGAGTAGAGTAGAGTAGAGTAGAGTAGAGTAGAGTAGAGTAGAGTAGAGTAGAGTAGAGTAGAGTAGAGTAGAGTAGAGTAGAGTAGAGTAGAGTAGAGTAGAGTAGAGTAGAGTAGAGTAGAGTAGAGTAGAGTAGAGTAGAGTAGAGTAGAGTAGAGTAGAGTAGAGTAGAGTAGAGTAGAGTAGAGTAGAGTAGAGTAGAGTAGAGTAGAGTAGAGTAGAGTAGAGTAGAGTAGAGTAGAGTAGAGTAGAGTAGAGTAGAGTAGAGTAGAGTAGAGTAGAGTAGAGTAGAGTAGAGTAGAGTAGAGTAGAGTAGAGTAGAGTAGAGTAGAGTAGAGTAGAGTAGAGTAGAGTAGAGTAGAGTAGAGTAGAGTAGAGTAGAGTAGAGTAGAGTAGAGTAGAGTAGAGTAGAGTAGAGTAGAGTAGAGTAGAGTAGAGTAGAGTAGAGTAGAGTAGAGTAGAGTAGAGTAGAGTAGAGTAGAGTAGAGTAGAGTAGAGTAGAGTAGAGTAGAGTAGAGTAGAGTAGAGTAGAGTAGAGTAGAGTAGAGTAGAGTAGAGTAGAGTAGAGTAGAGTAGAGTAGAGTAGAGTAGAGTAGAGTAGAGTAGAGTAGAGTAGAGTAGAGTAGAGTAGAGTAGAGTAGAGTAGAGTAGAGTAGAGTAGAGTAGAGTAGAGTAGAGTAGAGTAGAGTAGAGTAGAGTAGAGTAGAGTAGAGTAGAGTAGAGTAGAGTAGAGTAGAGTAGAGTAGAGTAGAGTAGAGTAGAGTAGAGTAGAGTAGAGTAGAGTAGAGTAGAGTAGAGTAGAGTAGAGTAGAGTAGAGTAGAGTAGAGTAGAGTAGAGTAGAGTAGAGTAGAGTAGAGTAGAGTAGAGTAGAGTAGAGTAGAGTAGAGTAGAGTAGAGTAGAGTAGAGTAGAGTAGAGTAGAGTAGAGTAGAGTAGAGTAGAGTAGAGTAGAGTAGAGTAGAGTAGAGTAGAGTAGAGTAGAGTAGAGTAGAGTAGAGTAGAGTAGAGTAGAGTAGAGTAGAGTAGAGTAGAGTAGAGTAGAGTAGAGTAGAGTAGAGTAGAGTAGAGTAGAGTAGAGTAGAGTAGAGTAGAGTAGAGTAGAGTAGAGTAGAGTAGAGTAGAGTAGAGTAGAGTAGAGTAGAGTAGAGTAGAGTAGAGTAGAGTAGAGTAGAGTAGAGTAGAGTAGAGTAGAGTAGAGTAGAGTAGAGTAGAGTAGAGTAGAGTAGAGTAGAGTAGAGTAGAGTAGAGTAGAGTAGAGTAGAGTAGAGTAGAGTAGAGTAGAGTAGAGTAGAGTAGAGTAGAGTAGAGTAGAGTAGAGTAGAGTAGAGTAGAGTAGAGTAGAGTAGAGTAGAGTAGAGTAGAGTAGAGTAGAGTAGAGTAGAGTAGAGTAGAGTAGAGTAGAGTAGAGTAGAGTAGAGTAGAGTAGAGTAGAGTAGAGTAGAGTAGAGTAGAGTAGAGTAGAGTAGAGTAGAGTAGAGTAGAGTAGAGTAGAGTAGAGTAGAGTAGAGTAGAGTAGAGTAGAGTAGAGTAGAGTAGAGTAGAGTAGAGTAGAGTAGAGTAGAGTAGAGTAGAGTAGAGTAGAGTAGAGTAGAGTAGAGTAGAGTAGAGTAGAGTAGAGTAGAGTAGAGTAGAGTAGAGTAGAGTAGAGTAGAGTAGAGTAGAGTAGAGTAGAGTAGAGTAGAGTAGAGTAGAGTAGAGTAGAGTAGAGTAGAGTAGAGTAGAGTAGAGTAGAGTAGAGTAGAGTAGAGTAGAGTAGAGTAGAGTAGAGTAGAGTAGAGTAGAGTAGAGTAGAGTAGAGTAGAGTAGAGTAGAGTAGAGTAGAGTAGAGTAGAGTAGAGTAGAGTAGAGTAGAGTAGAGTAGAGTAGAGTAGAGTAGAGTAGAGTAGAGTAGAGTAGAGTAGAGTAGAGTAGAGTAGAGTAGAGTAGAGTAGAGTAGAGTAGAGTAGAGTAGAGTAGAGTAGAGTAGAGTAGAGTAGAGTAGAGTAGAGTAGAGTAGAGTAGAGTAGAGTAGAGTAGAGTAGAGTAGAGTAGAGTAGAGTAGAGTAGAGTAGAGTAGAGTAGAGTAGAGTAGAGTAGAGTAGAGTAGAGTAGAGTAGAGTAGAGTAGAGTAGAGTAGAGTAGAGTAGAGTAGAGTAGAGTAGAGTAGAGTAGAGTAGAGTAGAGTAGAGTAGAGTAGAGTAGAGTAGAGTAGAGTAGAGTAGAGTAGAGTAGAGTAGAGTAGAGTAGAGTAGAGTAGAGTAGAGTAGAGTAGAGTAGAGTAGAGTAGAGTAGAGTAGAGTAGAGTAGAGTAGAGTAGAGTAGAGTAGAGTAGAGTAGAGTAGAGTAGAGTAGAGTAGAGTAGAGTAGAGTAGAGTAGAGTAGAGTAGAGTAGAGTAGAGTAGAGTAGAGTAGAGTAGAGTAGAGTAGAGTAGAGTAGAGTAGAGTAGAGTAGAGTAGAGTAGAGTAGAGTAGAGTAGAGTAGAGTAGAGTAGAGTAGAGTAGAGTAGAGTAGAGTAGAGTAGAGTAGAGTAGAGTAGAGTAGAGTAGAGTAGAGTAGAGTAGAGTAGAGTAGAGTAGAGTAGAGTAGAGTAGAGTAGAGTAGAGTAGAGTAGAGTAGAGTAGAGTAGAGTAGAGTAGAGTAGAGTAGAGTAGAGTAGAGTAGAGTAGAGTAGAGTAGAGTAGAGTAGAGTAGAGTAGAGTAGATAGAGTAGAGTAGAGTAGAGTAGAGTAGAGTAGAGTAGAGTAGAGTAGAGTAGAGTAGAGTAGAGTAGAGTAGAGTAGAGTAGAGTAGAGTAGAGTAGGAGTAGAGTAGAGTAGAGTAGAGTAGAGTAGAGTAGAGTAGAGTAGAGTAGAGTAGAGTAGAGTAGAGTAGAGTAGAGTAGAGTAGAGTAGAGTAGAGTAGAGTAGAGTAGAGTAGAGTAGAGTAGAGTAGAGTAGAGTAGAGTAGAGTAGAGTAGAGTAGAGTAGAGTAGAGTAGAGTAGAGTAGAGTAGAGTAGAGTAGAGTAGAGTAGAGTAGAGTAGAGTAGAGTAGAGTAGAGTAGAGTAGAGTAGAGTAGAGTAGAGTAGAGTAGAGTAGAGTAGAGTAGAGTAGAGTAGAGTAGAGTAGAGAGTAGAGTAGAGTAGAGTAGAGTAGAGTAGAGTAGAGTAGAGTAGAGTAGAGTAGAGTAGAGTAGAGTAGAGTAGAGTAGAGTAGAGTAGAGTAGAGTAGAGTAGAGTAGAGTAGAGTAGAGTAGAGTAGAGTAGAGTAGAGTAGAGTAGAGTAGAGTAGAGTAGAGTAGAGTAGAGTAGAGTAGAGTAGAGTAGAGTAGAGTAGAGTAGAGTAGAGTAGAGTAGAGTAGAGTAGAGTAGAGTAGAGTAGAGTAGAGTAGAGTAGAGTAGAGTAGAGTAGAGTAGAGTAGAGTAGAGTAGAGTAGAGTAGAGTAGAGTAGAGTAGAGTAGAGTAGAGTAGAGTAGAGTAGAGTAGAGTAGAGTAGAGTAGAGTAGAGTAGAGTAGAGTAGAGTAGAGTAGAGTAGAGTAGAGTAGAGTAGAGTAGAGTAGAGTAGAGTAGAGTAGAGTAGAGTAGAGTAGAGTAGAGTAGAGTAGAGTAGAGTAGAGTAGAGTAGAGTAGAGTAGAGTAGAGTAGAGTAGAGTAGAGTAGAGTAGAGTAGAGTAGAGTAGAGTAGAGTAGAGTAGAGTAGAGTAGAGTAGAGTAGAGTAGAGTAGAGTAGAGTAGAGTAGAGTAGAGTAGAGTAGAGTAGAGTAGAGTAGAGTAGAGTAGAGTAGAGTAGAGTAGAGTAGAGTAGAGTAGAGTAGAGTAGAGTAGAGTAGAGTAGAGTAGAGTAGAGTAGAGTAGAGTAGAGTAGAGTAGAGTAGAGTAGAGTAGAGTAGAGTAGAGTAGAGTAGAGTAGAGTAGAGTAGAGTAGAGTAGAGTAGAGTAGAGTAGAGTAGAGTAGAGTAGAGTAGAGTAGAGTAGAGTAGAGTAGAGTAGAGTAGAGTAGAGTAGAGTAGAGTAGAGTAGAGTAGAGTAGAGTAGAGTAGAGTAGAGTAGAGTAGAGTAGAGTAGAGTAGAGTAGAGTAGAGTAGAGTAGAGTAGAGTAGAGTAGAGTAGAGTAGAGTAGAGTAGAGTAGAGTAGAGTAGAGTAGAGTAGAGTAGAGTAGAGTAGAGTAGAGTAGAGTAGAGTAGAGTAGAGTAGAGTAGAGTAGAGTAGAGTAGAGTAGAGTAGAGTAGAGTAGAGTAGAGTAGAGTAGAGTAGAGTAGAGTAGAGTAGAGTAGAGTAGAGTAGAGTAGAGTAGAGTAGAGTAGAGTAGAGTAGAGTAGAGTAGAGTAGAGTAGAGTAGAGTAGAGTAGAGTAGAGTAGAGTAGAGTAGAGTAGAGTAGAGTAGAGTAGAGTAGAGTAGAGTAGAGTAGAGTAGAGTAGAGTAGAGTAGAGTAGAGTAGAGTAGAGTAGAGTAGAGTAGAGTAGAGTAGAGTAGAGTAGAGTAGAGTAGAGTAGAGTAGAGTAGAGTAGAGTAGAGTAGAGTAGAGTAGAGTAGAGTAGAGTAGAGTAGAGTAGAGTAGAGTAGAGTAGAGTAGAGTAGAGTAGAGTAGAGTAGAGTAGAGTAGAGTAGAGTAGAGTAGAGTAGAGTAGAGTAGAGTAGAGTAGAGTAGAGTAGAGTAGAGTAGAGTAGAGTAGAGTAGAGTAGAGTAGAGTAGAGTAGAGTAGAGTAGAGTAGAGTAGAGTAGAGTAGAGTAGAGTAGAGTAGAGTAGAGTAGAGTAGAGTAGAGTAGAGTAGAGTAGAGTAGAGTAGAGTAGAGTAGAGTAGAGTAGAGTAGAGTAGAGTAGAGTAGAGTAGAGTAGAGTAGAGTAGAGTAGAGTAGAGTAGAGTAGAGTAGAGTAGAGTAGAGTAGAGTAGAGTAGAGTAGAGTAGAGTAGAGTAGAGTAGAGTAGAGTAGAGTAGAGTAGAGTAGAGTAGAGTAGAGTAGAGTAGAGTAGAGTAGAGTAGAGTAGAGTAGAGTAGAGTAGAGTAGAGTAGAGTAGAGTAGAGTAGAGTAGAGTAGAGTAGAGTAGAGTAGAGTAGAGTAGAGTAGAGTAGAGTAGAGTAGAGTAGAGTAGAGTAGAGTAGAGTAGAGTAGAGTAGAGTAGAGTAGAGTAGAGTAGAGTAGAGTAGAGTAGAGTAGAGTAGAGTAGAGTAGAGTAGAGTAGAGTAGAGTAGAGTAGAGTAGAGTAGAGTAGAGTAGAGTAGAGTAGAGTAGAGTAGAGTAGAGTAGAGTAGAGTAGAGTAGAGTAGAGTAGAGTAGAGTAGAGTAGAGTAGAGTAGAGTAGAGTAGAGTAGAGTAGAGTAGAGTAGAGTAGAGTAGAGTAGAGTAGAGTAGAGTAGAGTAGAGTAGAGTAGAGTAGAGTAGAGTAGAGTAGAGTAGAGTAGAGTAGAGTAGAGTAGAGTAGAGTAGAGTAGAGTAGAGTAGAGTAGAGTAGAGTAGAGTAGAGTAGAGTAGAGTAGAGTAGAGTAGAGTAGAGTAGAGTAGAGTAGAGTAGAGTAGAGTAGAGTAGAGTAGAGTAGAGTAGAGTAGAGTAGAGTAGAGTAGAGTAGAGTAGAGTAGAGTAGAGTAGAGTAGAGTAGAGTAGAGTAGAGTAGAGTAGAGTAGAGTAGAGTAGAGTAGAGTAGAGTAGAGTAGAGTAGAGTAGAGTAGAGTAGAGTAGAGTAGAGTAGAGTAGAGTAGAGTAGAGTAGAGTAGAGTAGAGTAGAGTAGAGTAGAGTAGAGTAGAGTAGAGTAGAGTAGAGTAGAGTAGAGTAGAGTAGAGTAGAGTAGAGTAGAGTAGAGTAGAGTAGAGTAGAGTAGAGTAGAGTAGAGTAGAGTAGAGTAGAGTAGAGTAGAGTAGAGTAGAGTAGAGTAGAGTAGAGTAGAGTAGAGTAGAGTAGAGTAGAGTAGAGTAGAGTAGAGTAGAGTAGAGTAGAGTAGAGTAGAGTAGAGTAGAGTAGAGTAGAGTAGAGTAGAGTAGAGTAGAGTAGAGTAGAGTAGAGTAGAGTAGAGTAGAGTAGAGTAGAGTAGAGTAGAGTAGAGTAGAGTAGAGTAGAGTAGAGTAGAGTAGAGTAGAGTAGAGTAGAGTAGAGTAGAGTAGAGTAGAGTAGAGTAGAGTAGAGTAGAGTAGAGTAGAGTAGAGTAGAGTAGAGTAGAGTAGAGTAGAGTAGAGTAGAGTAGAGTAGAGTAGAGTAGAGTAGAGTAGAGTAGAGTAGAGTAGAGTAGAGTAGAGTAGAGTAGAGTAGAGTAGAGTAGAGTAGAGTAGAGTAGAGTAGAGTAGAGTAGAGTAGAGTAGAGTAGAGTAGAGTAGAGTAGAGTAGAGTAGAGTAGAGTAGAGTAGAGTAGAGTAGAGTAGAGTAGAGTAGAGTAGAGTAGAGTAGAGTAGAGTAGAGTAGAGTAGAGTAGAGTAGAGTAGAGTAGAGTAGAGTAGAGTAGAGTAGAGTAGAGTAGAGTAGAGTAGAGTAGAGTAGAGTAGAGTAGAGTAGAGTAGAGTAGAGTAGAGTAGAGTAGAGTAGAGTAGAGTAGAGTAGAGTAGAGTAGAGTAGAGTAGAGTAGAGTAGAGTAGAGTAGAGTAGAGTAGAGTAGAGTAGAGTAGAGTAGAGTAGAGTAGAGTAGAGTAGAGTAGAGTAGAGTAGAGTAGAGTAGAGTAGAGTAGAGTAGAGTAGAGTAGAGTAGAGTAGAGTAGAGTAGAGTAGAGTAGAGTAGAGTAGAGTTCGAACAGCATGAAACAGAGGAAACTGTGTATCTGCTCTTCTGCACCGCTTGCTTTGGTGAAAGTGGGTTTTCTCTCTATAGAATAACGTGACAAAGACTGTGAATAAAGTTATTTGCACAAAACACGAGCAGTTTCCAAGTTAGACGCGTTCGAACAGCATTAAACAGAGGAAACTGTGTATCTGCTCTTCTGAACCGCTTGCTTTGGTGAAAGTGGGTTTTCTCTCTATAGAATAACGTAACAAAGACTGTGAATAAAGTTATTTGCACAAAACACGAGCAGTTTCCAAGTTAGACGCGTTCGAACAGCATTAAACAGAGGAAACTGTGTATCTGCTCTTCTGAACCGCTTGCTTTGTTGAAAGTGGGGTTTCTCTCTGTAGAATAGCGTAGCAGAGACTGTGAATAAAGTTATTTGCACAAAACACGAGCAGTTTCCAAGATAAACGCGTTCGAACAGCATTAAACAGAGGAAATTGTGTATCTGCTCTTCTGAACCGCTTCCTTGAGTGAAAGTGGGTTTTCTCTCCGTAGAATAACGTTGCAAAGACGGTGAATAAAGTTATTTGCACAAAACACGAGCAGTTTCCA